>BJBW01006628.1:15400-193442 GCA_004320125.1 Scolopax mira
CACAGTGCTCCAGGGGAGGTCTCACCAGAGCAGAGCAAAGTGGCAGAATGTAGAACATAGAAAGCCGCTGACGGATTTAGCACAGTCCTGGTAGAGTCTTTGTTGGAGGGAAGGCAGGATCTTAAGGTCAGATTGTGGCAGAGCAACAGACGGGGACTTTTATTTTTTTTCTCCAGTATTTTTGTCTAAGTGAATTTACAGCCTGTCCTGCAGATGTCACACAGAGCACCAGGGCATCACTGCTTTTCTGAGCACCCAGGCAGCGTGGAACAAAACTGGCTGAAAAAAGGCAGGGGCTGGTATTTGTCATACCAGAGCTGATCTGTCTCCTTTCTGGAGTAGGCGGTATCCCCCACACTGATTTCAGGCAAGAGTTGAGGTTATGCTTCAGGGACTTGCACATGCAAGGAGGACTTTTTGTATTAACTCTTGGCTTGATTTTGTGCTCTAAATTAAAAAGTGTCACACTCATATAACAGAAAGTTTATTTTAGTGGAGAGGTGACTGCCCGTGTTGGATAATTTGAGCATAGATTATTACACTTGAGGATGTTAGTCCAAGAGAAAAGTTCATGAAATGCTCTGTTATTTCAGATAAATTCTCCCTCTTTGGCTGTTGCCCCTCTGGTCTTCTATTTTCTGGAAGATGCCAGCCCAGCTCCTTAAATCAGCCCATTACTAGAGTTGGTTTTCCCTTCTCATATCCGTGCTTGCTGCTAGGGCTGTCAGCTGTGTGCTCTCAGGGGTGCTCAGTTCAGGGCTCAAAGAATAAATGTCAGAATGTGTATTGTGGGCTGTATGTGAGTTGTCCTTTTCTGATTTTGGGGTGTTTTCTTGCTTTCAGCTGACTCTCCTGGTGGTCCAGGTCAGCATCCTTTACTACGGTGGGCACCTCGTGATCTCAGGGCAAATGACAAGTGGAAATCTCATATCTTTCATCATTTATGAGTTTGTTTTAGGAGACTGTATGGAGGTGAGTCTGTTTTATCCCTCTAGGTGATCCCATATCAAGTTAATATTTGTCCTCTAGGAGGCCCCAGAGCAGTCGCAGAGCTAGATCCAGTCTTCACTTCCCTGCAATGCATTTCCTTGATGCTGTGGCTTCACCCACCAGTGGGGTGATGTTCCCCACTGCTCCCCACTCCCCTCCTGCTGTGGACTCACAGCCTGAACGCACCCAAGACAGCTTCTCCCCTGCTCAGGCAATTGTAACCAAAGGGGTCAGGCTGGCTCTGCTGAAGGGCAGAGTCCTGGCTGTCTCCCAAGCACGATTCCTGGCGTGAAGGATGCAGGGATTATGAAGCTGCCTGTTAAATTTCAGGCTTCATTAAAAACTTAATTATATTACTTCTTTTTTTCTTTTTTTTTCCCTATGGAATAGGCTGCAAGCTGCTGCGTTGGCAGTGCGTTAGCAAGATGAGATTGTGGGTGGGATGGTAGAGCCCACCCAGGGCTGCCTTCCCCTTGCAAAGGCGTGAGCTTGGCTAATTGAGGCAGAAATGATCAAGTTGAGGTTTCCTCACAGCTAAGTGTGGTTTCGGCCTTTGTGCAGCAGCAGAGCAGAGCTGGAGACAGCGTGCCCAACTCTCAAATTCTGTTCAAATGACTTGCAGGCTCTGGTGGTGTTTCCAGGCTGCGGTTTTGGTGTGAGTTTGGTTTGGTTTGGGGTTTTTTTGTCCCTCCTGATGGGAGGGGCAGTTGTGGTAGAAGCTGTTCTGCAGCTCTGGGCTTAATATTGAAAAGAGTCGACAAGATGGGGCGTTATTCCAGGGAAGCTGGTGTCACGGTGCTGCAGCTGTAGTTGGGAAAGCACAATGGTAAATCCACTGGGGCCATATCCCAGCAGGGAACAGCCATATCAGCTGCCAAACAGTTGTCCTGAAAGGTCCAGCCTGGAGCTGCTCTGCCTTTGAGACATGTGCCAGGGAATGAGCTGTCTGCCCTTGGGGCTGGTGCGATGTGCTGCTTTGCATGGACTTAGTTCAACCATTGGGTTAGAGAGCTGCTGGTCTTAAGCAAAGAGAGAGAGGTGGAGGGTTCTGGTAGAAGCTTGGGTCATGTATCTCCTGCATGTCCTTCTGTTCCCGTCTGGGCCTACCCATCCACAAACCCCCTTAGATGCCCTTTCCCTGGATATGTCTGTATACTCCCTCTGTACACCCTTTCTTTTTCTGTGTCTGATAACTGTAGTTAATGTCGGATGATAGATTTGAGAATGTCTCAACCATTCTCACAAGTCACACCAACTGCCTTTTCCATCACATGGGAAGGTCTCACCATTGCCTCTTCCCTTCCAGTCCGTCGGCTCCGTCTACAGCGGCCTGATGCAGGGAGTGGGAGCTGCCGAGAAGGTGTTCGAGTTCATCGACCGCAAGCCAACGATGGTGAATGACGGATCCCTGGCCCCAGACCACGTGGACGGGAAGGTGGAGTTCAGAAACGTGACGTTTTCCTACCGCACTCGCTCTGCAACGCAGGTCCTCCAGGTGAGCCCCGTGGGCACAGAGCCCTCCCCACCACGAGGCATCACGCGCTGCTTCTCCATCACGGCAATAACCGACCCCCAGCCCACAGCAGACGTCAACTGCTCTTTTGGAAATGCATAAAAGCAGGCTCGACAGCATGGTGTAAAAGAGATTATAAGGAACAGCGGGTGTTTAGGGCTGGCCTTCCTTACAAGGAATGAGATTTATTAATAAAACCCTTGTTCCCCGCTCAGGCATTAAACACGTCAGCGTTGTGTGGGGCTTTGTGCCAAGCTGTCTCAGACTGTTTCCACAGGAGAGGGGCTGGGGTCACGGGGCAGGGGGAGGCAGCAAAGAGGTTAATTTGCTTTGCAGTCTTTAGAGGTCCTGCTACATCAGCAGGCAAATTTTGAAGCAATTTTGGAGGCAGCTTGTTTCCTCCGAGCCAGGAGGCATGGCTGATGTGGCACATCACAAAGGTGGAGGGTCACATGGCTGGATTTTGGCTACTTTTCTTGCATAGTGCCTGAACCCCTGCCCTGGGACCCTGGGAAAGGCCAGGACCTGAGCATGCTCTCCTGTCCATGTTACAGAATGTGTCCTTCACCCTGCACCCTGGCAAAGTGACAGCACTGGTGGGTCCTTCGGGGAGCGGGAAGAGCTCCTGTGTCAACATCCTGGAGAACTTCTACCCTCTGCAAGATGGGCAGGTGCTGCTGGACGGGCATCCCATTCACATGTACGATCACAAGTACCTGCACTCAGTGGTACGAGCGACTGTATGTGTATTCTTGCTATCGCCTGCTGTGATCAAAGGGGATGGATGATAGCATTGCGTGTTGGTTTGGATTTGATCTGGCAGCTTCTGAAATGTCCAGGAAGCTGGAGGCTGGAGGTGGTCCAGAAAACAAATTCAGATAGTCTGTGGGGGCGTAAAGGAAAAAAATGGAGAGTGGTTTCATGGGGAGGGGGAAGTCTTCTGAAAACAGAACAAGAAACATGTTTTGTTTTGTATTTTTTGGCCAATGCAGTAGAAATATGTTTTTAGTTGCTGGATAAATTATTTTCTAAATTGCGTTGGGGGGGGGGGGGGGGGGGGGTTTTTTTCNNGGGGGGGGGGGGGGGGGGGGGGGGGGGGAAAGTGTTTTGCATTCCTCCAACACTTTCTACCTTAAGATCCTGAAGTAAATCTCAGCTAATGGGCAGTCAAATCTCTCGGGATCCTGGCACCAGCTGGAGCACCAGAGGGGCTGGGTGGTTTGCCCAGGAGAGGGGTCTGGGCCCCTCGACTCTCCTCTGTGTGTCAGCACAGATCAGCCTTCATCTCCTCTGCAAGTAACTGCCTTCTTTGTTTGTCCCCAAAGCAAATGGCCTCACCACTCAGCAGGAAAACCTGAAAACAATTGATCAGAGACAGGCCGGAAAGCCAAAGTCAGTGTGACTAATTTACATTCCCTGCCCGTACTAAAGGAAAATTAAAAGACAAGCTAGTCTTTCAGTTTAGAAAGCTTGGTGTGGTATTAGGAGCATGGGGAGAAGTCAATTAAAATATGACCATGTCCTGCTGGCTCTCTTCATGCCCAGTTCTGAGCAATAATTTGGAGGGTTCAATTTATTTCAATTTTGAGTGTTAGACAAAGCAGGCTGAATTTGAGAGTGCGCAACAACAGCTGTAAGTTAGGACAGGGAGGCTGTTGCTAAGCAATTAAGGAATTGCAGCAATGTTCCTAACTTGCTAATTTTGGATTAAACATGCGGGAGGGCTGAGTGTGAATACTGGCCTTGAATGGGAAATCAGCAACACTCTAGGAGAGGGTCTCTCCAGCCTGCCTTGTCCTAGCAACTTCCCATTTTGAGATAAGCAAACAGTGATGGGAATGACAAGTCTGAGGAACCACCACAGCAGGGTCTTGGAGGGGGAAGCCCATCCCAGATGTCAACCTACCAGCCTTGCATCAGGTTTCTTTCCTGAGAAATGGCTTCCTGGCAGAGGATGCAAACTGGTCTGGGGCTGCCACTGGGCTTCCCATCGTTAGCATCTTCACTGGAAGCTCACGTTGAGGAGCTTCTTTTCTTGGTTTAATGGTGAGGCTCTGCCCGCTTGAATCCTTACCCAACAAGAACAAATGCCGATGACCTGAGATACCAGCCAGAAATTCTTCTGCTCCCAACTGCCTGCTCTTCCCTTCCTTTCTGCAGATCTCCCTGGTGAGCCAAGAGCCAGTGCTGTTTGCCCGCTCTATTGCAGATAATATTTCTTATGGCTTAACTTCAGCCTCCTTCGAGTCAGTTGTTCAGGCTGCCCAGAAAGCCAACGCGCACTCCTTCATCACGGAGTTACAAGATGGATACCACACAGGTACCAAAATCCCTCCGTTTGCTCTTGAAAGCATTTTGTGCTTTGGTTGCAAAGCAGAAGCTCTTGAATTATTTTGACCTCTTCCTCTCTCCCTTGATCCAACAGAGGCAGGTGAAAAAGGAGCCCAACTCTCGGGTGGCCAGAAGCAGAGAGTGGCAATTGCCAGGGCCTTGATCCGAGCTCCCCCCATCCTCATCCTGGATGAAGCCACGAGCGCGCTGGATGCGGAGAGTGAACATGCGGTGAGTAAATGCCTTGGGTTTTTGGGCCAAAGAAACAATCTGGGTTTGGAGGAAAGACTGTAGCTCCCATTTCCAGTCTGTGGAAATGCTTAGTCTTGTCAAGCTTAGTCTTGACATGGTGCAATCAGAGGTTTGGGTAAGACGCTAATTCCTGAGCAGGAATTTGCTTTCCAACACTGCTGTAAGCCACCAAGATGGGAATAATCCTGTCCTCACAGCAGCTGGAGCCTGGCAAACCTCGTGAGATAGGGATCTCTGCTGCTTTGTAAAATGTGAAAAGTGTTTATTGGCATGCAGCAGCACTGTGCAGCCTTTTAGGACAGGAAAAGGAGGAAAAACCTAAAAAAATGGTACTGCAGCAGGCAGAGCAGCAGTGCCTGAGCTAAAATCACAGCTGAGGCATCAAAAAAACCACACTAACAGGAAAGGCCCTGAGCTTCCTGTGAAATGAGCTGGGTTTATCTGGCTGGGATGTCATGACCAAAGAGCTCTACCAGTAGCAGATTAGCCTTGCTGGTTTAATGACGAGGCAAAGCTAGCTTAAGGTTGAGGTGTGAGGACACATCTTGTGGTCCCAGAGATGTGGAGCAGTGTGAGCATCTGACCTTGGAGCAGCTTGTGGGCTCACAGGTCCTCAGCCGTTTGTGTGGTATCTGATGGCAGCCAGGGGCTGGTTTTGGACTAGCCAGGTTTGGCTAGTCAGTGTGACATGTGGCCTGGTGGCCATCTGCCTGCCTTTAGACCTTAGTGCCATTGTTTGTCCCTTGGCTAGCAAACCACTCGTTCCTGCTTTGCCTTGATACACCCAGGAGATAGCCCCGCTCTTCTGAGCAGCTGCATCTACCAGGTGTTGGCTTCCACCATGCCAACACCACGTGGCCTCCAAATTTGTGGTCCATCTCTAACAAAGAACCCAGCTGGCAGGATCAGACCTGTGTGCATACCGCACCTGAGGGCTGGTTGGACCGAGACAGTCTTTTGGACCACAGGGTGAGAGTCAGGAGTTGGGATGGACATGCTGGAGCTGGTAGTGCTGCAAGGAGTCTTGTGTCCTCTGTGTAGCCAGAGGAGAGCAAACCTCCCGTCTAGAGGTCTCTTAACATGGAGCCACAAAGCTGCTGTTCTCCTTTCCGAAGAGGAGCCGGTGATGCTCGGGCACTAATGGCTTTTCCTCCTGCGCAGATTCAGCAGGCGATTTACGGCGACTTGCAGAACCACACGGTGCTTGTCATAGCCCACAGACTGAGCACTGTCGAGAAGGCACACAACATCATTGTGCTGGACAAGGGCCGCGTGGTGCAGCAGGGCTCGCACAAGGAGCTGATAGAAGAAGGAGGCCTTTATTCCAAGCTGGTGCAGAGACAGATCCTGGGGCTGGAGGGGGCCGGCGCGGACGGTCGCCAACCCCCAGCCCGGGGGGATTCAGCCAAGGCGCCTGGGGGGCTGGAGGAAGAGTTCAGGATAGACCATTCCCTGCCGGCCGTGGCACAGGACGATTACGACACCACGGCTCACAAGTGAGAGCAGCGAGGGCTCGGGACGCTCGCTGGGACGCCGAGGCAGCAGGCAACTTGCCTTGCCCATGGGCTTGCGTGCTGCAGAACGATGGCCACTTGCTCACCCCGTGCGTGCCACACAGTCGTGTACACACACACAAACACACACACACACACACTATAGAGCTTCCTGCATTATGGTCCGGCAGGCAAGTGCCAGCTGGTTAAAAAGGGAAATGGATTTATTTATTCATGGGAGTTGGGTCTTTAGCAATTCCCAGTGTTTCTACTGGGTTTCTTTTCTTACTACCAGTAATTCTTCTCTGGGACTTTTCTCCCACTGGTATGCATGTGTAACTGCTATTAACTGTAATGGATGTTAAATGCATGCGTGGAGGGGAAGATTGAAAATCCCCTCCAGGAATTTCAGGGGGTGGCTTTTGTGGCTGGATAGAAAAACAGTGACCGTTGAAGCAAGGTCCTGCTCCCGCTGTCAATCTATGGGGTCAATCCAAAGCCTGCTGAAGCCTGTAGGGATTTCCCTTTGGCTTCAGCAAAGACTGGATCACTCCCGTGGGGCTGAACGTGGGGAGAGTTATGCACTGAGTGCCTGCAGGCTCAGGCTCACAACCATTGCTGCTGAGCTTGTACCACGTAGTAACCATCCTTGCTGGACCGAGACAGGGGACCAGGAGGCAGCTGTTGCTTTCTTGGTGCTTGGTGGGTGTTTGTTCTTAAGGATGAAAAGTTTTACCATAATTGGGTTAGGTTTAGGTTTTTTTTTTGTTTGGGTTTGCTTTTTTGTTTGTTTGTTTGGGGTTTTTTTAATGATATTTGTGTGCACTGTGCAATGTCTGTCTGGCTCCAGCATCCACTGAAAACCGCTCTTTTATTTCAGAATTTTTTTAACTCTCAATCCCGGTGCTGATTTGGAAAAAAAAAAAAAAAACACAACACAAAACACTACTAAAGACAGGCACAAAATACTAGAAGACAGCACTTTATAAATCCCACCAAAGCTTTGTTCAGCTTCAGGCTATGCTAGTGACTTCACTGCATGGGAAGCTGAAGTCACTTTCCTTGAAGTCTGACTTCAGCTGCCTGAACTTTAAATTGTGTTTCTTTTAATGTTATTTATTAACTTACTTTTAGCATGAGGAAGAGAAAGAAATAGATTGCTCCTAGCCCTTTTGGGTAATGGCTCTGGCTTAGTAGTGTTATCCTGCCATAGACTGGTGAAGAAATCTATGCAGCCAGGCAGGTGCTGTTAAAAAAATAGCATTTATATGGGGAAGATTGACTTCAGACTGTGCATAGTTAAGAAATTATCTCAAGCACTTTAGCTCTCATGTTTTCCAATATTTGAATGCTGCTGTGTTTTACTTTTCAGCAGGTTTGCATTTCTGTTGTTGCCGATGTTTTGGTTTCGTTTCCTGATGTTTTACAAACTCTTTAGTGTCCTTGAGGAGGGATGCTCAAAAAATAAAATACTACCTCTGCCACTCAACATGGAGCCAATCTAGTGGGGGTTGCTTTTTGCATGCAGGGTTTTTAAGGTAATGTTCGTCTGAGGTGATGGCAGAATATACAGCCACACACTGCACGTGTTCTGGCTCCCTTGTGGGGAACGACATGAAGAGCCTACGGAGAATTAGGTATGTAAAAGCCTTCAGCCTCTGATAATGGCAGTGAGCCATGGCAGTAGGTATAACCTGTTTAAGAACTTGTTTTCATCCGGAACGGGATCCGGTACTCAGTCCTGCAGGAAAGGGCAGGCAGTCCAACCCGTTCTCAAAGCACAGTCCTTCATGACTAGAATCTTCGGCTGATTACTTTTGGGATATGATAAAAATCTGTGCCTTGGAAGAACGAGAGCTCCTTTGTCTTATCTCCCTCCACTTAGGAAACCTCCGTTGTGCTCTGAACTCCTCAGTTCACCACTTCAGTAAATGGCCAGTACATTCCTGCTTGATGAAAATTCTCGTGTGGGTATGAAGAGGCTGAGGGTTCCACCCAGCACTGGAGGGCAAGTGATTAATTCTGGATTTTTATCAGTACCTGTGAGCAGAATGTGGCCAGTGGTTCATTGAAGTGGAATTAATTTCTGCTTAATTGAAAAACCAGGGGAAAAAAAATGGGTTATATGGGAACTAGGGAAGCCGACTCACCCTGGGAAGTGCTGGTAGGACAATGCTTGTTAGTACAAGAGATGCCAGAAAAGAGAATTTGATCATATTATGTGTGTCCCTCCCCTGCAAAAATAAAAGGGGAATTGGAGGATACAATTGGATTAGTTTTATTGCAAAGACTACAGTGAATTTCAGGAAGGGAGCCCTGCTTCCCAAACCCGTTGTGATGATAATCCCAGGGTCTGCCTCCCAGATCAGGTCCAAACAGTTTGAACTGCGATGGCACATTGGAAACGGCAGATTGTCTCTGCTGGTGGCACCAGTCCAAGCTGATAACAGGGACTGGCTTTGTTCATTGCCACAGGTGCTGAATTCTCTCTTTTGCATCCGGATAACTCAAGGCTACTTTTCCACTGAGCCTTACGGCTTGAAAAAGCCCTTTCATTGTGTTGCTGGTGTGTGACAAGGGGACCTGCCTGTATGCTAAAGCCACGAGGGTTTTCTTATGGCCTGGTGGGAGGTGCACACACCACTGGGGATCCAGCAGCACTCATCTAATGCAGATATTTCTGCTGGCCCAGTACAATCCCTGAGACTGTACAGAAAATCCTGCTTTTCAAAATCATTCCAACTACGACTTTTTTTGAAGTGGGGCTCGGAGAGCCCTGCTAACCGACCTAAGCCTGGCAGTGAAGATGAGTTTAACCCAGTGCAGCAGTGGGCATTGCTCCAGTGCTGGAATAAGAGCCAACTCCCAGAACCGCCGTGTCCCTTGGGCCGTGCTGCCCGTGGGCAGCCTCTGTTTTTTCAGGCTATTCTCCTGGGAATGAGGCCACTGTTCCCTCTGAAACCCTGAACTGTTGTATTTTGTGGCTGTGGGTTTGCCCAGAGTTGACATTTACATGGGAACGCGAACAAGATCTGTTCGTGAGCTTCTCAGTTACAGACCTGGAGATTAAAATTTCCTCTCCTCAAAAGGAAGAGCCTTCTCTGCAGGGAACTCAGATGGGTTTATCTAAACCTTAACTCAAGGAGCACAGCTTGGAGACTGTCATGGCAGAGCTGGAAGCATTCAGGGATTTGAGAGCACAACTGATTACAAAGGTTGACTGTGTATTTCAGAGCAGCTTGTTCTCCTCTCTATTAATAAGCTCTAGCCCTTCCTTGTAATAGTTATAACCACAGGTTTATTTGATTTAAACACTGAAGAACCCTACCCAAGATGATGTGCAAGAGTAGATCCTATAGTCCTGGTGATTCCCCAAGGACACATATTTACCACCTTTGCACAGACGAGGTGTGTGGTTGACTGACCCAGTAAATGAGACCTCAGTGTAATGGAACAAACACAGCTGTGTTTATCCCAACAACTTGTCTCCCAGTACACCAAACTCTGAATAAGCAACTGTGTGTGTTTCAGTGGCTGTGCTTTCTAGGCCTTCAACAGGTCTGGAAATACCACAAGCAAATAGACAGAGTGCTTCTAGCTCAGGTTCAGAGAAGCATCTTAGTCTGGGGAGGAAAACCAGGAACTGCCTTTTCTGCTCCAGCTTCATTGGGCACTCAAGGCAAAGAAAATATCTACAGGCGCATAAACCTGCTCCCCTTCCCAAGCCTGAGGCTCCCTGAAAGAAAGGAGAGATGTACTACCAACTAATTCTTGCTCTCTCAAACAGTAGGACCACTTGTTTCTTGCCCAGGATTTTGAATATGCAGGTCATTTTCATGAGTGAAGGAATCTAGATTATGAAATCTAAACAGACTGTGATTAATATATAGAAGGAAGCTAAATTGCAAATAAGACTAAAACTTATCTGGCCATTGAGCAACCGGGCTAATAAGGGTTAATAAACTCCAAAGATTAGACTTGCAAATTCAGCCTCTATGTAACTAACCAGTTTTTCCAGGAAAAGAAATGAAGTTGTTGTGAAGGTGACTTGCAAAATATGTCTAAATCTAATAAATATGCATGGGTACAGTGCTACTGACCGTAAAAGGATATGAGGTGACAGAAGGAAATCCAGGATCAAGTTTAAAAAGAAAAAAAATTCTAACTTCTAATTTAAACTAGGCTGGATGCCAGTTCTCCCCAAGACTGAATCCTGACTCCTTATTCACCATGACATGGTTTCCACTGAATCTTCCCAAATTTTTTGTTTCATTTCTCCAGTTATAAGAAACCCTGACTCTGTACTTTGCCTGCTTACAGTTTTAATGTCCATGAACACTGTCACCCTTCAAAAGGATTTTAGCAAAGGCAAATAGGAACCAGGGCTTGGTAGCTGATAAATCTCTGCCTGCAGCACTGCAACGTTTGATAATCCCTGTAGTCCAAAATCCCAGTTTGTCTGCAGTCCTTCATATTCTGTCCAAGGGATGTGCCGTCACAAAGCCTTTATCTTTCATGAAAACTGCTGAATGGAAAGGCACCTTCCTACCTGTCCAAGTAGTATATATAATTATACAAATGCAGCTGACCCCTATCTTGTTTCTCAATCTCAGCTGCTTTTCTGGCTAAACATGAGAACTCGATCACACGCAGATGCTGATCAAAGTACTTGAAAGCAGACCAAATGTTTACTATTGACACTCTAACATCCCTACAGAACCCAGGCACACCTACACAGGGAGAAGTGGTGTTTTTAAAATATGTTGTACTTGAGCAAAAATGATTTATGTTCATTTGTGCATTTTGTGTGGACTTCATTGTTCTGCATTATGCAGCTTCTAACTTTGATACAGATTACCACTAATTCAAATAATCCATTCCTTGATGTCTAGAGCAGTGAACTTTCATCATCCTCATGCAACATACACAAAAATTAGACAGTTACAGAAAAGCTACTTAGAAGGTCACTATAAACCACCTCTCCCAATAGCATGTTGACAATACAATTATTATCATACTGTACTGCTCTTCACTGGAGACACTCACCCAGAGTACCTCTACAAGCATTATTGAGCATGAACTTCTCCTCTCCACGCTCAGCCTGTGACTGAGCAGTTATTGTTATACCTCTGTTTAAGCAAAAGGCACTACAGCTGAGGGAAGATGAGAACTTCACTCAGAATCACTAATAAAGGCAGTGGTAAAACGAGATTTACAACATGAAGCTGAGTCAGACTCCTCTAAACCACACTCCCCCCATACCAATTATTTAGCTATCCTATGAGGTTCACATCACTAACATTCTTGGGAAGAAAGGGCTTCTTTTAATCCCTCAACTAATTCTTCTATTTGTATGTGTGTGTATATATACATGTGTGTGTATGTTTGCATGTGCAGATTTACAATAACACAAGGGTGTAACACTGTCTTTTTGAGGGGCATGTGCAAATACGGTATATGGTATCACGTTGGCATGGCAACTATCTACTGGTTGTAAGTAACAAGGTCAGGCTGCAGTGGTGGCACAAACCCATGTCACTGCCTGTGGTTACAGCTGGTTACTCCCCTGTGCTGCCAGGGGAGCACCCCACAGGAGGAGGGGCTCAGCACATACCACAGCAACAGGCTGAGGTGGATGAGTGGACACATGCCCGGGTGGCTAATCACCTTCTCCCCACCCTAAGCAAGCTCGGCTTCCTGCTGCACAAACACCCCACTCTTACCTGCCTCTGAATTTGCTCAGTTTGCACCACGGTTGTGCAGCAGCCTTGCACTAAGCAGTTAGGATGCCTTCTTCCAGCAGCATCATGCTGTTTGCTTTTACTACCTGCGGATAATAATGGCAGAGAGGACTTCTGCAGGGGTGAGAGGACTGGAGAGCTGAGTTTAGTTACAGGACAAAAGAACAAACATACAGCTGTCATGTCTTCATTCGGTTCTGCCAGGAAGCACCAGGTCACTTTCTGAATGTAACATCATTACATCAGAGATTGATTCCGTTCCCTATATTGATTTTTTTCCCCAGTGAGATCGAAAATGTCAAATACAAAAGGCAATGACTACATGACCATTCCCTACCCTGTTCTTTTGGCTCAGGTACTCCTCCTGGTTCTCTCTCTGGTGTTGCACACACGGAAAGGAGCACACCCACACCCACCATCCCTTAGCTACAACTGGAGGCCAGGAAGGTGGTGCGTGCATACAACTTGGGCTATGTTAACACAATTAATTATTTCCACGCATAATTGTCTTTATCAGCTACGCTAACATCAGTTGTAATTGGAGAGATGGTGTTCCAAGTGTTGCCACGGAGTGTCTAGTAAAGTGTTGTTGACTTTAAATAGACAGAAATCAGAAGAACAAAGTTTGGCTATAACGTTTTAATTGATGCAAAGATTTTGCTACATTTCAAAAGTATTTAAATTCACCATAAAAACCATCTTTGATAGACCATTCTTGACCTTTACTCTTGAAGTGCTTAAGACAGACTAAAAGACCTAGCACCAAAGCTTGGCAAGATACAATTTGTAGCTATTTTTAACCTAAATAGGTATTCAGCCTAGGCTGGAGAACAATAATGCAGTCACTCTTTTGAGATTTACTGTAGCCAGTTCCCAAGCTGGTAAGGAAGTGCAAGTTAAATAATTCGACCGATTTTTCCTTCCCAATTTACAGGCTTGCAGTTATAAACAAAAGGAGAACAAGAGTGCCTACACCACTTCCAGGCAGCAGCATTGTACCTGGCTGCGTCAGGTGTGGATGTGAAGGCTCAGAGCTCAGGCCGGGCACAGGCCAGAGCCCACTCCCAGTGCTGGCCTGAGGCCCACAGCCCAGCTGTGAGGTGACACCGCTGAGCCCCGGCCATCCTGGCGAGGGCTATTCCAGCAGCCACCGTCCTTCAGGACACCGAGGCCTCGAGCACCGTGCGCCATCACATGAGGGAGGCGGACAAAGCACGCTCTGTGAGGGGCCGGGGCCCGCCATCTTTAGGAAACGCCGCTCGGCCTCCCTCAGCGGGAGCCAGACCCAGGCCGCCCACCGCCACCCCGGGACCCTTCTGCTGCTCTGCCCGACTGTCACCCCATAGTGGGCTTCGTCCAACCCTGACACCCTCGCGTGGGCTCTCCCACAGCCTCGCCCCCGCATCCCCTCAGGCCGCCCCCGCCTCATTGCCAATCACCCTCCTCCCCTCTGGCGCATAAACCCCCCGCCACTACCCCCCTCTGGTATCGTCCTCTCCGGCGCCCCCCCCTACAGCGCCCAGCCCCCTTGGTACGCCCCGCCTCGCGCGCTGCCGCCCCGCCCCCCCAGCAGGGGGCGCCGAGGGCGGTGCCCACCTCGCGCCGGGGCGACACCGCGGAGGCACTTCCGGTTGGCGGCGGCGGCGGCGGGAGCGGAGCCGGGGGGAGCCGGGCCGGGGCGAGAGCCGGGGTTGGGGGGGGGGGGACGGTGCCGCCGCCGGGATGGCGCTGGATGTGCGGCGGCTGGAGGCGCTGAGCCTGCAGGAGCTCAGCGCGCTGCTGGACGACGAGGAGCAGCTACAGGACATGGCCCGCCAGATGGAAGAGGTGAGGGGCGCCCGCCTGGCCCCGCGCCACCGGCCGCGGCCTCCCCTCAGGCCGCCGCTGCCTCCCCCCCCCCGTCTTCAGCCCGCTGGGGCGCTGTCCGCGGGGCCTCAGGACTCACTGTCCCGCCGTCTCAATTACCAATTGTTCTTTGGGGAGGGGTGTTAATTACCGCCGGCCCCGCACCTCTGCGCAGGTGACTCCCTCCGCCCGGCCATGAAGTGGCCGGTAAATAGGGAGCCTCGGTGGCGCGGGAAGCGGTGCTTGTCCCGCTCCCTCTCCGTCTCCCTCCCGGCCTTTTGTTTGCTGGCCCTCGGTAAGGCGGGGGGGAGGGGGGGGGGGGGGGGGGGGGGGGGGGGTGTCTGTGCTCGGGTGCCGGGGGAGGGGGCCGGCCCTGCGGAAAACGCTGGATTTGTACTAAATTAGGAGACACCGAGGGACCTCCGGGTGGGGTCAGTTTTTCCGTTAATACAGCTCTTGTTTCTGTGCCTTGGCCGTGATGAAGGGTTTTGTCGGGGTGAAGTCGGTCCTGGTTGTGGGCTCAACTTTAATTCAGAACAATATGAAAGAGGTTTCTGTTTGCCCTGGTTGGGATGCTGGGTGCAGCCAAGGCTGCCAGGCTTTCTGGTCGTTCGGGGTTTTTTTTTGCCTATTTGAAATGACTTTGTCGATGTATCAGACTCTTAAGCCGTGCTTTTGGATCTATCCTCATTAAAACAAAATAGAATCCCGTTTTCTTTCTCCTGCTGTGTTTGCCGTTTACTAGTTTTTCTATGTGTCGGTGGACCCTGTGTGTTACAGTTCTGATACAAAGCTGTTCCAGGCTGATTTGACCACAGATGCTCTTAAAAGACTCTTAACTGTGTAGTCAGCTAACAGCAAATAAGATTAAAGCACTTATATGAAAATTTTAACAGAAAGAAATGTCCTGTATTTCTCTGGGTCTTGTATTTATTTGGTTTGGTTTTTTTTTATATAGAGAGGACAAAAGCCCTAGGAAAAAAATAATTACAATATATTCTTGAGAAAGAAGCTTAGCTTACTAAGTAAAATCAATTCTAATTGCTTTCCATCAAACTGATAGTCCTGCCCTTTTGGTACTTCCAAGGAAATTGTTCTGGATCACCTCAAACCAAATTGTCAAAGTATTAGAGATGAAGAGGCCCGCTGAAGGTTGAGGCTGAGGTTATAAGGTGTTCTAGGGAATTTGCTTACTCCGTTATGCAACAACTTGTATTTTGAACTTTGTGTAAATAGATTTGCGAGAGTGGGACAGGCATAATAGATTTTTATGTGAGCTTATATATTGGGAACTGAAACTGCTGAAGAAACAGATACTGCTGTGATAAGTGAAACATGCAGAAATCTTCGAGGCACCGTGGTTTACCGGGGCACAGGAGTACCCTTCTGTATCAAAACTAAATATTTAAGGAAAGTCAGTGGGTTATAACAGGCTTAACTTTGTAAAGATATAAATGGGTGCAGTATCGCTGATTTCAGCGTGACCTCTGGTAAGGTACATCAGAAAGCTTAGCTCAGTGGGCTCTGTTTTAATTATTTATTTGTCAAGACATACTTAAGATTGTAGGTCAGAAGTGACTGAAAACCTCATGACCAGAGTTGAAAAGATCCTCTGTCTCTCCAGAACTGGACCGTATTCTCAATTTGATCCTCTGGTTTTCCTCTTTCTTTGGCAACAGAAGGCTTTTAAATTGTAAAGTAAAGTTCTTGGGGCCTGAGGGAATATTTTGTGGTGTTTGGAAAGTGTGGCTAGGGTTGGAGGTATTCAAGCTGTGTGGAAATATGGCTATGCTACTGTCTGGTGTAATCCTCTTTTATTGTGTGTGGAGGCTTTTACTCAGGTCTGTTCAACTAGAAATGCATTTACCCACCTTGGAAGGAATTGTCTGTGCTTGAATACTTCTTCCTCATTCTCATTTTTGCCTCCATTGAATTGTTTACTCCTTGAGTTTGTGCTGCTGGCTCCTCATTTTTCACTGTGAAGTATGTGGCAGGAAGAGGGAGAGAGGGAAATCCTGAATGTTAAGGAGGAACCATGATGACTTCACTGCTACTTGTGAAGGTATTCGGTTGTCAGTCCATGCATATCTAGGCTGTATCCAAAGTCCTTAGATTAATCATTTCATTGGTATTTTCAGTGGCAAAGTTGGCTAAAGCTGATTATTCCATAATTGAAAAAACCTTTGTTCCCTTATTACAAGGGAAACCCAGCTCAAAACCCAATGTTTTGTTCACAAAAAAGGAGGGTTTGGAAAACCACTTGGCTTTCTTTTTAATAGCTAAAAATAGTCACCTCCAGCCTTAAAGGGAATGTATTCCTGTGCAGCATTTAAGCAGGATTTGTATATGTCATTGTGGGGGTGCGTATATATCTATATCTGTGTATGCTCACGCACACATTCGTTTTTTCCTGGGGTCCTGTGTATTTACAGTGTCCTTCACGCTGTATCCCCAGGTATGTGAAAATGTGAAAAAGGGCTAAGCTGCTTTTTCTGTCTGTAGGTTGTTTTTGAAGCCTCTGGGCTTTTATGCTTGAACAACGAACATCTTGTCTGATAGAAAGAGGAAGGAAGCCAATTGTCTGGTGCTCTAAGTCTTTTAAAATTGAGGAGGATTTTTTTTTTCTACTAATTCTTTGAGGTTAGTATCTGTAGTACCTCTACAGTATTCATCTTCATGAAATAAAAGTACATTGTTTATAGAAGTCCATCTCTGTGAAATAACTTTAAACAGCATAGATGAGAGAACTTGTGACCTGACACTGGTGGTAGCTCAATGAATTTTTCTTCTGTGAAAATGAGTTTTCTTTTTATCTACTGGAACATCCCTTTAGTAACAGTGCAACGTTGTGTTATTGACACTAAGGTTCTACTGCCAAAAATTATTTGCTTGTCAAGACCTTAATTATATGAAATCAAGAAGTCAGAAATGTACTGCCTTCCTGTCATTCCAGGATTTTAGAGTGCACTGGTGAGTACAGAAGGGGTTTTCAAGCGGAGTCCTTTTCTCAAAAGCCAATTGAAAAGATCGGGCAGTGCGGAAAGTCCGAGTTAAAACTATGTGAATGCATGCCCAGATTGCTTGGATTCTCACTCCTGTCCTAAAACCACATTGTGTAAGTGGTTATGTTCTTGTTTGCCGAACATGAGATTTTAGTTACAAAGTTAGAAATTAGAGTTGGTGACAACTATAGATTTTTCTCTTCCAGCTGAGCATCAAAGGAGTAACCTGCCTGTGTCTGATAAGTGCAAATTGCAGGTCTAGATGCCTCTTTCCTCTGGAATAAACATTTAGGCATTGCAACTTGCCTTTTAACCTTTATTTTGTCATTTTTAAAGCTAGTACTTATGTAATCAGAGGACCTAAATTTAGCAAATCTAATTACTTTGGACTTTGTATTAATATTTATTACCGAACAGGTGTTGTTGGAGGATGTGTTACCATTCACCAGTACTTGATGAAAAGCGCTCTTAAGTCTTCTGTAAAAGAATTCTCTTTTCTCCTACTCTGCACCTGTCAGCTCCTGTTTCTGGGGTTAATCTGACACTCCAAATGTGCTTCGTTATACTTCCGCAGTCTGACTGTGTGTTTTATTCTTAATTTACAAGTATGTGTAAGTGAAAGAGAGGGTGTGGGAACAATAAAGGCTAGAGCAGGACCAGCAAAACCCAAGGTGGATGTATGCTATGTATAAAGCAATTAAAATGGTACTACTTAAAACTTTATTTAGAGCTATTTATGAGCTATTTAAGATACTTTTTCTTGAAAGTACAGAGACTACTTGCTGTGGTGCTTGCCAAAGCAAGCTTATAATTATAGCAGCACTTGATGGACTTTGTGGGTAGTTGAGGTTTCAGTCGCTCAGGCTGCATCTTGGGAGGCATCTGGTCTGGAATTGTTCTTCTGGGAACATGCTTGTGGATGAGCAGGAGTGACACTTCTCAGAGACATTTTGCACAAAAAACTGCTGCTTCAAACCATTATTTTGGAGTAAATGATAAAACAGTAGAAATGTTGCTGAGCTAGTACTAGCTTCTGTTTTAATGTTATTCAGCATTTTTCTTCCCTTTTGAAAAGTGGGATGAAATGAAGCTGCAGTTGATGAAAGTAGTAGAATCTCAATTCCCAAAGCAGTTGCCGCTGCCTATTCTTGGAAATGCTTATTAAATAAAACCTGGAGTAAAATTATTCAAATTATTTCTGTTAAGGAAGCTCACTTTTTCAGCATCTTACGTTTTGAAGTGCTGCATAAGTCATGATTTTTGTTTTTAATAACCTCTGCGTCCATGGCTTTATTTTCTTGCAGTGTGCAGAGTTTGGTTTGACTGGTCTGCTCAGTGGTGAGCAATCCTTTCCCTATTAGAATCCTTTTATAACCAGCTTGGTATTGTTGCCCCATCTGTCCCTTTCAGAATTCACAGTGAGAGTTTAGCAGTTTAAAAAAAAAAAGGAAAAAAAAAAGCATATGTTCACTTTAATATTGTACTGTCTCATTATGTCTTGTGATTCTGACTGATATTTCTCCTCTTAGATTAATGTTTCCTGCCTGTTGAAGTGCTCATGATCTCAATAGTCTTGTTAGCAATTCCGCTGGAGAATCGTATGCTGTTTGCTTATTTTTCTTAATAACTCTTTTTTTTCATTGCACTTCCAGTAGACAGGTGAACATCTGATGCAGTAGCAGCTCCCTGCTAATACACGTTTTTGTCACACAACACATCTGACAACAGAATAACTTCTGTTGGATCTATTCCTTGCTTGGCTATTGTCTTGGGCTTGTGGAAAGCTGTGAATGGATGCTGAAAGCATGTTTGTCCTGCATTGATAATCTTAATAGACTGATCATGCTGTACTGTATCTTTTACCCTTGGATGATTTTGCAACTGTTTTTTGTTTATTTTAAACGTCAACCTTTTTTTGATAGCTTTTCTATAGGGCATTTTAGGGTAACTTCATAGTGTTTGCTTTTCTGATTCTTTGAATTAACTTCTAAATGCAGTGAGACAGTTGCAGAAAAGTTTACTATGTGGACCTTAACATCAGTGCCAGAGATTATTCTGGTTTGTAAAATCATGACTGAGTTCAAATTGTATTGCTTTGGGATTATCAATTGTTCTGTCTGTTGTGAAATAAAAATTACTTATTCCAAACTTTTTTCACTGACACAAAGCATTTAAATGTCTTGAACGGGTGGATGGGTCTTCACCAGCTCCTCCTGAAATTTCATTAAACATCATTCCTAAGTTCACCTTGTATTTGAGGAACTGATTCTTCTCAAAGTTTTGAGTAAAATTTAGTTTGAGTTTCTCATCTTCAGCTGTCCATTTTTAAAAGAATTTTGACATAGAATAATACTTCAAGAATGACACTGGAATTGATCATTAAATGTCAATCATGTTTTTTGTTCAACTTCTGTAGAAAAAATGTGCCCTTCTTAGAAGTGCTGTAATATGGAAAAAGTTGAGTCATTAAGTCTTCGTTAATTTCAAGCACTGTAATTTAAAGTGTGATTATGAATACCTTGGTCTTAAACCAAGTATTTTTAAGACTTTTGCTTAAGTTTAGACGAGTTCTGTAATGTCTAGATATCAGGTGCCAAGGACAGCAAAGGATGTCACTCTGCATTTAGATGCAGGTCATAATATTGACTTTTTTGGTTTTACATGTCAGGTAGATCATGTCATGCTGATATTTATTCATCTTTACACATTTGAAATTATTTTAAAATAAAGGTTTTTTAGAAAATCATTGTAGAAAGTTAGGAATTTGCTTACTCCTTTCCCTCCCTAGTCCTGTTGAGAGGCATTCTGAGGCAGGAGTTATTTAAAAGAACTGTTTAAAAACACTGCAAAAGCCTCATCTGACTTCAGGAAGCTTTATGCTGTTTACCTGAAAATTCTTCCTTCTCCTCTTTATTACATATGATTTCAGTAAAGTTTTCTGCTCCTCGGATTTGTGTTCTTGAAAGGTTTGTAGGTTTGTGTCCACTGGCCTTTTTTCTCTTTAGAGGAAATGTACATGTTCTTCATCCTGAAAAAAAAAGATCAAAGTTCACTCATAAAACTGGTCTTCCCAGACTGACTGCGTAATTGGTTTGAAATGAGAGTATCAGCAGTGCAAATACAATTACCAGATCAAATTGAAGTTGCTTGAAGGAAGTAGTTTGCTCATTAAAGTGGTGAATCTTTTTGATTGCAAAATGAATCTTTTTGCATGCAATCTTCTTTGGCTGGCAGCTCAGAAGACAATTAACAAAACGTGTGGTGGTGGCAGGTGATTTGCTAAGGAGCTGGATGCTGGTAATTAAGCTGTTAAATCATGTGTATTTTAGTTCCCTTCATAATTGTTAGAAAAAATGTAAAATAGGGGGACTTAGTCTTTCTGAAGGCAACAGTCTTACAGCATTAGATCATATGAGAAGAGCCAAAAGGAAGCAAACAATTTAATTGTTTTTGTGTTGGATTCAGAAGTGAGAAGAGAGGATTTTCTTTTTACTGTTGGAAAGGATTCAAGTTGAACACGAGCATAGGGCTGGAAGCTTGTTTAGGCTTGATGTGAGAACTTGAGAAGACAAAACAGTATCACAGGTACAGTTCCTCCACTTTTCACAATTTGGAGTAGAATTTTATTCTTATTGATGTAAACTTTAGGAGTCAGCATTATCCTCGAGTTGATTATTATTTATTTTTTAAGTGGTTTAGCAAGAACCGGATGAAAGAGAGTAAAACTTCGAAGAGCACTATCTTGGGCCAAAGATGTGTTTGAGTATCATCGAGCCAGTTTTGAATTCAGAAGATTAAAGCAGAGCGTAAATATTTCAAAAGGAAGCGATTGCTTTTGAAGACACTGTTGTGACACTTGGAAAGTATTTTCACCTGATGCACTCAGTCATGTGCTCAGACTGCCAAGAACACCTGAATCATGTTCCTGTCCTTTTCTGGGGCTTTTAAATAGCTTGTTTGGGCTTCCTCTTTTCCTGTTTCCGAGGTGTGGCTCTCCTACATCCAGCCATGAGCGTGAAAGGAAGAAAGCACTGTACTCTTTGGGTTTGCACTGAATTCAGTGCAACTGCCCATAAATGTTACAGCTAAACAGGGGTGGTGTGGCCTAGAAGGGGGATATTAATGTAGGAGTCACAAAAAGTACACAACGTTTCATTAATTTTTGAAGTCAGCTTTAATAGAATCAGTCCTGTTGTGCCGTGGGAAAACTGTCCCACTTGTTGATTCAGACTGAAAATCTGAAATTGGATCTCTTGCCTTTTTTTTTTTTTCCCTTTTGATGTCCAGATATTTTAATGAATCTAATGTGACAATCAGGGCAGACTTCCCCAAACATTCAGCTTTCCCAAAACTCGTGAGGACTGTCTTGATAAAATAGCCTCTGTGTGTGTGTACGAGCACAGTTGGAATCTTGGTTTTCTGAGAATTGTCAGTTGTTCTTTAGGAACAATGTCTGCGGGCTAGGATATGTTAAGCAGAAGAATTAAACTGAAAAACAAGCTTCTGGCATTAATCCAGGATTGATTTAACATAGTTGGGGAAGATTATTCTGGAGAAGGCACGGTAATGATGCACTCCTAGGGTTTTGCATTTTAATAAGATGAAGGATGGCACTCTGCAGTCTCCTTGCTTGTAACTGCTGGGATTCAGAGATCTTTTTAACAGCAGCTGTAGCTTTACCTGTCGGTGTTCATTATGGGGGAGTGGTAAGGGTGGTGTGTGAGGCGGGAATGAGGAAGCATCTACATTAAATAACGAGTAAAAGTTCATACAAAGCACCTTCAGGCAGCAGGGCATGAATGTAAAAATCTAATCTCACAAAGCTGTGAGTGGTGGGTCAGACCTGACAAATTTGTGACAAGAATTAGAAGAAACTCGGGTGGCATAAACTGCACTCCTCTGCCTCTTTGCAGAAATGTCTGAGTGCCCAGAGACTGGTTTCTGCCCAGAAACCACTGTCCTGTCGCCGAGGGGAAACCTGCCTCTCGCAGGTTCAGTGCAGCAGGAGCCCCGTTCCTGTTCTGATCGGGCAAAAGCCATTTTGCCCCCAGGAGCCTTCACTGGCATCTCTGCCCCGGCTCAAAAGAGAGGGGGGTTCTTAGGAGTCCATGCCCACAACACAAACTCTTCCAGTTACTGCCGTATCCAGCTTCAAGAAAACTGTTTAATGAGCTCTCAGCTGGAAAAAAAAAAAGTGCAGGAAAGTGACTTCAGGTCAGTGTTAATTCCTGTTCAGAAGGCACTTTGGTCACAGGTGCTCATAGCTGAAAGAAGAGATCCTTATTTTTTGGGCAATTCCTCTGAAGGTCTTTCCCCAATATGTTGCAATGCTCCATTGACATTTAAATGATCTCAATGCGCTGTTTGCAGCATAGACCTTCTTATTCCATCTAGATGATAAGCTAGTAAAATAGTGTATCAGTATAGCAGTAAAAATACAGATTCTGAGAAAGGATTTTGTGTAGCAGAAAAAAAGAGATGATGGTAAAAGAGCACAACAGCTGAAGCTGACCTTTAGAGTAGACATTCCCTCTGTTCATAAAAAGTCCAAAAGTACTGCTACTGGTTGTGGGTCCAATACCATCGTACTAATTTTTACAGAGAGCTTAACTTTCTTGTTTATTTATAAGTTTTGAAATTCTCATGTTGTCTAAACAACCGTTATTTTTGCTTAATATTTTCAGTATCATCTCACACCTTTTTTTTTTTTTTTTCCCCTCCCAGGCCCAAAATGTTCAACACAGCAAGGACATGACTCTTGCCAGCAACCGAAGCCTGGCAGAAGGCAATCTTTTGTACCAGCCAAAGTTGGAGTCTTTGAAATCAAATTTGACTGAAAAATATCAAGAGCTACAAGTTCTTTTTGAAGCGTACCAGATAAAGAAAACAAAACTAGGTAACATTTTCTGGTGGCAATTATGATTTGCTGTTTTTTAAGTGAATGTAAATCTGTTGCACTTTTTTTTGTTTGGTTTTTGGTATCTCATTTTTAGCTGTGTGAATTATGGTACAAGATGAAATGTCGTTCTTGTGTAGTTCTGAAATAGATTTCTTCTAATGATTTATTAAGTATCTGTTACACCTACTAAGAGATACTGTGGATTCTATCTGTTACTGTGTGATTACCTACCTATTGTTGACCTACTCTTCTCTAAATGATCAAATTTGTTTACCTAGCTAAAAAGCAAAACATAATTTGAATTTTCAGTAATTAATCATAAAGCAAACAGAATATTTCATTTAACTTTCTCATTTCATACTGAATGATGCAATATTGTATGTCTGATACTACACCTGCTGAAGTGTACTGTCTTTCAATATTCTAAATATATCACCGTAATTAAATTTCACTTCTAGCACTCTGACAATATTCCTAAACTACTTACTATATTTTCTTACTCGTCCTGTAGATCGTCCTGTCTAGACCAATGGGGTATTCTAGAAAATCCTTAGATTTTCTTAGAAATCTCTGTGCTTGCTGAGGCTGTAAAGCTTCAGTTAGAAGTCACTTACTGTTCTTTTTTGTGCCACTACAGACAGACAATCCAGTAATGCCTCACTGGAGACTCTGCTGGCGCTGCTGCAAACAGAGGGGGCTAAGATTGAGGAAGACACAGAGGTAATGATAGTACCCTTCCTTCCATTTTGCCACTTAGAACCATTATCAGAGACTTTCAATGAGTGTAGCTGCAGCGTTGAATGTGCAACAGACTAATTCAGTTTAGAACTTCAATGAGAATTTTTTTATCTGAGTAATTTTTTACTCTTAACCTCTCTTTTCTCTTAAGAGAGAAAACTGTCCTTTTCAGAAATGAAAGCTGGACTCTCTTACTTTGTTGGCATTGCCTTCGATCTCACAGTGCATAAATGTGGAATATTTTTTTTAATGGGGTTTGCCTGGCAAATGCATCAATCCTTTACAAATGTCAATTAGTAACCTAATGGAGAACTTTGCCTGCACTGTTTTATCTCCAATATTTGCGGTGAAATACTCCATTAGGATTTCAACACATCTGACTGGGTGCCAGCATCACTCGCTGTGATACAAGCACTTGAAGGGTGATTCGTTTTCAGAATAATGGAAGTGTTTGCCTTTTTTTGCTGATTTGTCTGTAGGATGTTTCCTATAACTGTATCAAGGGAAAATAATCTGCTTATTGGCCTTGAGTTGTCATCTCAAAAAGATGTTCCCAGGACAATGTTGTGATTTTTGTATGCGGTCACCTCTCTTAATTATTAAATACGATTTGCCCGAAGCCTCAAGTAAGTGTGAGCATTAAACCTGGCTTAGCAATAATCTGCCTCTCTGCACTGAGGGTTGCAGAATTCTCTGTCTCTGGCATTGCAAGCAGCACTGAGCTGTAGCTCAGTCAGCTGGCAATCTGGAAAGCTGTTGGACTTGATTCATTCCCATCTCTGGTGATCAGGGGAACGTTCAGAGCTAGATGCAGATGATCTTACTGCTGTTGCTTCAGTATAAATGTAAGCAGAAATGATATTTAACTCCCAGTGCTTCTGAGTAATAACTAACTCAGAATTCTGCTCAGAATTCTTAGCGTGCCAGTCATCTTCCATATGCAAGCTGGAAAATCACAGGCACAATTATGCTATTTTTAGGATTCTGATACAAGACATTTAGATTCTCTTGCAGTATGTGGTTTTCTAAGAGACTGTTCCATATTTGACAGAATATGGCAGAGAAATTTCTTGATGGTGAAATACCACTGGATTCCTTCATTGATGAGTACCAGAGCAAGCGTAAACTGGCTCACCTGCGACGTGTGAAAATCGAGAAGCTCCAAGAAATGGTGCTAAAGGGACAGAGACTTCCACAGGTTCAGCCACAGGCTCAGCCAAGGGCACCTGAGACAACACCAGCACCTCAAGATTCCTACACTTCGGATGCAAACACTCCTCCTTCAGTTGTGCCCCGACGAATACCACCCCCTCCACCTGCTTCAGTCCCAGCAGGACGCTTTCCTACTCCGTTTACTGCAGCCATGAGTTCAGGACCAGCTCTCTCTTGTCCAGGTGCTCCGTATCCTCCTCTCCCCCCACGACTGGGAGTTCAGTCTGGAAGTCAAATGCCACAGCCGGGATACCCATCTCAGTTTGTACCACAGTATCCTCCACCTCTCCCCCAAAGACCACCTCGCCTTCCGCCACATCCTGGCTTTATCCTCCAGTGAATATTTTGGTGCGCCTAAGTTATGTATTGGTGCTTATTTCCCTTTTATCCCCATCAGAGACTTAACGTAGGCCATGGAAAGCCTCTGGTTTTTGCACAATGGATGACACCATCTGAGCTGTGGCGCCGAGGTTTGCGATTGTGTTCGGTAAATGTGATTATTTTCGTTTTCAACTATTAGTGACGACAGGTTTTTCTAGGAAGGTGATAGGTTCTAAATGATGTAAATCCATCAAATTGTGAAACAACGTACAGTGGATTTCTTGACATTACAAATCAAGTCACGCTTGGAATTCTTTAGTGATGGTAAATCAGCATCCTCTTCTGTTCTGATGTATTCCCATCGCAGCTGGATCTAGGTGTGGCAAACCAGGAGCTGTTTGTCCCTCTAAAGAATTCTCTGTCGGTGCCAGTGTTTGGGTGGTAACAACCAGATCTGAATAGTGGGCACAGAGTTGCAATGGACCGCATCGGCATCCTTTGCAGTGCGCCCAGGCAGTGGCATTCATGGCCAGGTGCATGAGGTTTTTCAGAGCTCACTGAGCTGAAACTCTTGTCAGAAAATGTTGCATGGTTTTTAGCCAGTAAAAGTTTCAAGAGTTCCATTTCTACATTTCAATTGTTACCTTAGACTTTTCAGAATAAAAGTACACACTTTTCCCACTCCTAAAAAGCTTGATATCCTGAAAGTCCTGGTGTCTTGAAATTAGACTAAACTGTTTGTAGAGCCAGTTTAGAGTTTTATAGAAACTTTACCAGGCATTTTTATTTCCTTGCCTATTAAGACTTTCTTATGGTTTTTTTTATTTTACTTTTCCACACCTCAGATACAGAAGTGATTTTTTTACACAGGTGCTTAGCTTTTAATATCATGTGATTCCAGAAATCTAGGCAGGGTATTTCTTAATCAAATACTGTGTTTTCACATTATGTAAATGCCCACTTGAAGCTCCACGGTTTCATTTTATCCCTCAAATTCAGTCTCTCACTTGGCAGAACTATTTTTAACTTCCCCATTTCCTTTAGTTTTGCAGTTTTTGGCTTGTGTATCTATCTAGAATTTGCAGGTAACGTTTCTCTGCAAGCAGACAAAACAGGAAAGCTTTTTGAAATCCATGGTGGCTTTTTGCATCTGACATAATTAATTCTTGATTTCTTATGCCACTGAAGGGGGGGAGGCTTTTTAGGGGAGCTCAGATTTCGCTCTCAATGTGACTCTTGAAGCCTAAAGTGCAGACACTTGCTGGTATTTTAATCCAGCATTGGGGGAGACAGATCTTAACACTTGTTGCTTGCGCAGAATGTCTCTGTAAATTCATTACCAATTCCTCACATCCACAAACAACTTTCAACTAATTCATGATAATTTAAGAAGCTCACAGTCCCGAATCTGTTACAGCCCCTGCATTATTTCAAAGCATTTTCATATCATTGTCCTGGAATGCATGGTGGTGTTTGGAAAGTCAGTTAAAATAGCTTTTTTTTTTTTTTTCACTTTACGTAAGGCTGTCCCTTAATCATTTCCTCTGGAGTGTGGTGGTTGCTAGCAAATACTAATCTGAAATTAAGCTCATAACAGGAAGCTCTCTATTCTGAAAATACGGTTATTTGGCTTGTTCTGCCTTCTGAAGACAAAGGGCAGAAGGTTGGTCAGTGTTATTGGCAGCTGAACCAATTCCCCAGTGTAAGTCTGGAAAGTTTCTATGGATGGGGGATTTTGTGAAGCAACGTGCATTGTATTTGTTTGCAAAGTGTGGTTTTTTTCTGTAATCTAGTGATGGTACAGGATGTGTTTGGTTTTTTTTTTTTGAATAGTGTAATATCTT
This sequence comes from Scolopax mira, assembly GCA_004320125.1. NCBI lineage: Eukaryota > Metazoa > Chordata > Aves > Charadriiformes > Scolopacidae > Scolopax > Scolopax mira. Next base: position 42,582 of record BJBW01006628.1, read on the forward strand.
TTCTTGGTATTATTTTCTCACTGAAGCTTCTTACAAGCATGGTTAATTATGACTCTTTTCAAAGTAATTTTGCTGTGCTATTAGTGCTGGTACTTGGACTGTTGTATCTGAATGCTAAACATAAGTCTGCTGTAGAAATGATTTTGTGTCCTAGAAAGAATTAAAGTGGGTGGGGGCTACCAGGGTGGTGACTGAGTACAGAAATGCATACTTTGAGCCTGCTACACAAAAACTCTAAAACACTCTCAAATTAGTTTTGCTAACAGTTAATAAAACCAACCAGGTATATTTTACACTTATCAAGTGCCAACTTTTTTTCCGAGGGTTGAAAATCCTCAGAAGTGATGGAGGTGATAGATAAGTGTATTGTGAATTTGCACTGCGTTTTATGTATCTAACTTTATTGGTATTAGTAGTCCAAAAATATTTTTACTACTTGTTAAATTTTCTGTCTTTTGGTAACTTTTGTGATAACATGACCTTTCAGGGATACTTTATCTAGAAACTGACTCTTGTGCAAACTAAATACAGACAAAGCTAATGCAATTTTTCTGTCTGAAAGCAAAACAATGCATTATTGCATATGCATGTGGCTGATGTGCCTTAGGATCACTACTTGTGATTGTAAAACTAGGATATTAGTGTTTTTATCATTTGAATGGCCATTATTTAACTTTAAGGGCTCTTCAAGAGCACTTTTACTAAAATACTCGCCCTTGTACTTCAGAAAAAACAAAGGCTGTATCTGCTATTTGTAAGCTTATAGTTGCCTTCACTGATGGATAAGTTTGAATATCGATAATGTAACTAATGAGATGTTTCAGTTACAGCAAACTGGTAACTGAAATCCAGCTGCTCGTGGAAAACGTTTTGCCATTAATTGTGTGTGTGTGTGAGCACAAACTGTAAATACATACTTGACTGCTGGTAATGTTCAAGGGTAAAGGAGAAAGATGACTGTGGAAAGCTGTTTAAATCCTTTCAGAAACAAACTTTACAAAACACTAACCTGAATGAGTTGGGCAAGGGGTGTGTCAGTGCTTTCAAAGCCCGTTGCCCTTAGACAGCTTCTCCTGTTCTGTTATAGCTAATAAATAAATTCTGCTATGGTTAGGATGTTTAGAATCATACTAATTTGCACTGTTTATAAGATAGTGAGATTAAAATGCCATAGGCAAGCTGAGACTTGAGAGGGGGTGGCTCAGTATGCTTGCCAAAAAATATATATATTATTATGTTGTCTTGAGGATTTTTAATGTCTGCTGCAAATAGCATATACTTCCCCAAAGCAATTGGAGTGGAGAAAAAAAATCTTTTAAATACAATGTGTAACATGGCTTTAGAGTGTTGGTAGCGTTGAAAATGCTCTCTTTGGATGGCATTACTTTTGCCAGCCTTTTCTATGAGATTTTATAAGTTATGACTAATTGAGTTGTATGTGGTTAGGTCGTTTGATGGTCAGCACTGAACGGTTCTAACTCAAGGATGAGTTCTGCTGCACTTCAGTGCTGTCTCCTGGAGGAAGAGGAGTCGGTTGTTCTAGCACAGCTGGTCCACGTGGGTCACCGTTGTACCCGTGACCCTGGAGGGACTATATAGAATATAAATATAAGCTTTGATGTGATGCCAGGAGGCAGAGCCCTGGGCACAGCCTGGTCATGGGTAAGCGTTACGTTTAGTGCCCCAACTTCCACAACCTCAGTCTTAACCTCTTTTGGGACTTCTCTGCCCTCTCAAATTGGAATAATGACTTAGATACAGAGCTCAAACCGACAATTCCTTTAGCCTGAATATAGATCTACTCGGCAAACATTGAGTTCTGAGGAGGTAGAGTTGTCCTGCACCCGAACAGTTCCTCTGTGTTATCCTGGACAGCCTAATAAAGGGGCAGTTTTATATGCCTAGCAAGTTGTGAAACGTACAGTGGATTTGTTTGCATAATAAGTCTTTCTGTAATCTACTGTGGTCTGATTTTAAATAAAATAGCATATCTCTCTTGGTGTTGTCTTCCTGTTGTGGCGTCATTTAATCACGGTGGAGTTACGTTAATGCATTTCTCTAATCACTAATGATGATTTGTATGTAGCAACATAAAGCAAACATAAGTGAATGTAGAACATAAATTTGCAAGAAAATAACTTTAATTATTCATAGTAAATCTGTTAGCTGTGGTTTTAGTGGCTGGATGTAGTGAGTCTGTTTTGCATGTAGCTGATACAGGGCAGGTGTATGCTCGGAGTGGATTCTGCACATCATAATCGTGGCAGCAAGGTAGGAGGGCTGACTTGCCAGGTAGAATCCCTTTGCTTTTGTTTTCATTTCCTACAATTAGCTGGCATGGTGGAAGTGTTCAGAATCTTCCCTTGGAAAAGCTGATGGAAGGGGGAAGGCCACTTTTATGTGTTAAAATAGTTAAAGCTTAGATTTCAGCCAAGACAAGTCAGGAGAAATGAGTCAACCAAAGTTATTTAAGAATATGAGTCAGAGGGCAGAAAAGGCCTGATGTAATTTTCTGTGATATCTGTTGCTTCAAGAGCAATGTGAAATAGAACTACTGCGGAATAACTGATCATAGATGGAAGAAAATCCCTTTTTTAATTGTTTCTTGCTAGGTTCTGTTTGTGGTGCTCAGGGAGATTTGATAACCTCCCACTGAGGCAGAAAGGAGGAGGCTACAGCTGAGGACGAGGTGCTGTGCTGAGTCAGAGCAGGTGGGCGAGGGAAGGAGATGGAGTTATGTAAAAACTGCAGCTCTTCAACTCGGCTCTTCTAAGAACTTGCAGCAACACCCATGTCCTGCAGCTTGAAGAAGGTGTGCACAAGACTTCAGGAAGTGCCTGTTCCAAGACACAGGTTTTGGAACCCTGTGGCCCCTCCACATAATTCATGTGCTCCAGGAGAGTTTTTCCTCATATTTGAATGGAACTTCCCATGTTCCAGCTTGAGCCTGTTGCCCCTTGTCCTATCTCTGGAAACCACTGAAAAGAGTCTGGCTCCAACATCCTTCAACCAACCCTTTAGATACTTATTGATAAGGTCTCCCCTCCATCACTTGTTCCTGTAACACGAGTCCTCTTCTGGCTGTATATTAACCAACTTATACAGGTTTCTCTCCTCACCTCTCTGAGACCTTGTCATGAGAAACAAGATGTGTTGCTTCAATTTCTTTGGAGATATTTTTGTCTCGACTGAAGTTCTAGAGAAGCCCTATTGAGACTCTGACTCAGTTGACCTCCCTAAACCAGGCTGTCCCTGAGCAGCCTATGGTGGGCTCAACTTCACCTGAAGCCAAATTTCCATTTTTTTTTTCTCCCTACCTGCAGGAGAAAATGCTGGTTATGGAGAAATTAAATAATGGCCTTTAGGCTGCTGTGTATGTTAGTTGTCTCACGCTACCAGAAGCGATGGCTTGTAAGGGGAATACATACTGGTTTGGTATTTATTTTTCTCTTTTGATTTAAACCTGCATACCTACAAGGCAATTGTTACATGACTTTATTAGCTGATGTTTTTGTACTTCCCAAGTAATTTCTCTGATTGGGTCTATCAGGAAATAGCATCACTAAAAATAGTACTGCCCAGATGCACATAATTCATGCCTTAGTCACTGCTACTGGCTGATCAGGCACAGAAGGGAAATAAAATACCTTGCAAATGGGTGGCTGCTGTTCATAGTTTTAATTAAGGGGTCTTAAAAACATATTTTTACAGAAGTGTTTTTTACCTGACTTCCTAGAGCAGGTAACAACAGTGTTTTCTATTCATGAGCTTGATTCCAATGGACTCTTTTTTCCCCTGAGGATTTGAGAGAGACTTGTGTTTTGTAAACTTTGCTCTCTGTAGCGATGCTGTTACTGGACCTGAGCTGCTTTGTGTGCTCATGTTCAAACTAATTTGTGGTTACTGGAGATTTGGCTGCTGAGAGTGCCAAAGGGTGGGGAAAGGAGGGCTTTGATAGCAGGCTCTTTGAAAGCTGCTTCAAGAAAAATAAATTGTCCTGTATTAATCCCCGTGGAAGGGAGCAGAATGTAGTATTTCACAACTTTTGCTTGGTTATTTTCCATTGCTTTTGTTATACAGGTATTGGGTAAAATTTGTTCTCAGTAGCTCATCAAGTTAAACATCTACCTCTCTCCACAGAGACAGAAATGGTATTTAGAAGTCATTAGCAAATTGGATCCTGTACAGCAGGATGTCGCGATGTAGTCTCAACATAAACCTTTGCATACACAGTTTGTAGTTGTGATTTTTTTTTTTTTGTCTGCTACAAATAGCAAATGCTTTCCAAAAGGTATTTCCAAAAGGAATTAAGAACATCTCAGACAGACAATAAGCTTAATTTTGGTATAAAAATTATTTCAGTGCATAGGTTACACTTTAAGTGGACTTTGGAGCTTGTTTTTATTTTTGCTGATATTTTTTGAGACTTTGCATGTGCTGGTTTGGTTGTTTTACCTGCAGCTTCTGTAAGTACCCCTTTAGGTAAATCATAGCGAAACACCAGCAGTGTTAAACAAGTTATATTTACCCATAGAATCACTCTTAAAGCTGTGTTTTACTTGATTTTTGAATTCTTTAAACTTTAAATATAGCTGTGGCTAGACTTAGGGTAGTGAGATTTTAAAAAAAGTTAGCATTCTTGATTTATCAGTAGTTCCATTCTGAAATGTAATGATGTGAGTGGTTGGGATGATGTCAGTCTCAGCAAATATATCTGTATCACTGTCTATAAATAGACCTGCCAGCTATTGTGGAAAGCACTTCCTTGTACCGAGAGAAAACGTTTTTTGAAAGAAATGAAACTTAGTAGAGAGCTGCTGTATCTCGACAGGCATTGGCACCCAGAAGGGAGATGGCTGGGTGACCCTCTCCCAGCTCTCCTCCACTGCTGCTGTAGGTAAGAGGTTCTCCATAGCTTCACAGAAAGGCTGAGAAGGGTGTAAATCTTCAGACTGGAGATGATCTCGATGTGACTTGCAGGATTAGACCAGCAGCCTGCCTTGCCCAGTAACACCAGTATTAACACCAAAGCCATTTAATGTGGAATGCACTTCATACACACGTGGTTGGGAAATGAGAACTGTCACTCGCTACGCTGCCCACAGTAGTTGCTTGTAAAACTGCCAAGTCTGTTTTGTGACGTGTAACCTCGGAAATCCTAAGTCATCATGAGGCTGCTACCTAGCTGAAATAAGTAATAAAATACCCCGTAATGTGTTTTCTTAAGATACAGCAACTTAACAATTCTAGTTAACTGCTTTATAGCTTGTTGTTAATTGTGGGAATGACCAGTCATCATGTTTTTACTGTGGCTTGTATGAAATTTGATTGACATCATTGGGAGGGATGGTGGTAATGTCATGAGGAATTGGATGAAAATATTAATTCTAGACTTTTTCAAAAGGACCCTCACAAATCTTTTAATTACAAGGGGGCTGTATTCACCCTGCCATGGGCATTCTTGCTGAGCTCCAAATGCTGCTTTACTGTTTTAAATTGAAAGAGGGTAGCTTTAGATTAGATATTGGGAGGAAAGTCTTTACTGTGAGGTCAGTGGACACTGGGACAGGTTGCCCGAGAAGCTGTGGATGCCCTACTCCAGGAGGTGTTCAAGACCTGGTCTGGTGGGAGGTGTCCCTATCCATGGCAGGGGGTTGGAAAAAGATGATCTTTAAGGTCCCTTCCACCTCAAACCATTCTATGTGTTTTGTGCCACAGCCCTGGCATTGTCCCCCCTCTCCCCTGAGACAAGCTGACCAGGCACTGCAGCATGTATTTTAAATATTGTTTCTTTAATAATCTACATCATGGTAGTAGCTCCAAGGGAAGATACAGCTGACAGGACTTTTCTTCTCCACCTCAGTAATTCCTTATTGCTGCAGACTTCTCTATCCCCTGGCTCCCGTAGGCCACGGTTAGACTTAATTCTGCTAATTATCTTAAATATAAAACATAATGCAACTCATCCCTTGGTGTTGCTGTAGTAATAAAAAATAGAAAAGGAAAAAAAAAATATGTTTGTATCCTTATTGCCAGTGTGTGCCAGTAACTGCCCTGCTCCCTGTGCCAGTTAAGGCTAAGGGCTCCCTCTCTGCTGAGGGCCGATCCCATGCCGAAACAAAGACAAATTACTCCTTAGGCTGAAAAAAGGGGAATTTAAAAAATGGTTGCAAGAAAAGCCCAGCAGTTACCTGCTTTAAAAACAGTTCACAGTTCCTCAGAAGGGTCAGAGCAGTACAGTAGAGAGCTACATTTACTGAAAACTTCTAGTGCTGATAAAGTTTTTCATTTAAAAAATTAACCCAAAAAACCCCCACATTAAATTAAACCAGGAAAGCCAGTTGGCAGGCCAGGAGGAGGAGGGGAGCCTGTGCTGCTCAGGGAGCCATCAGGACTCCCCCCCAGCTCCCCAGGAGCTCTCCCAGCTCCTAGGGATAGGAATCAAGTAAAGGAAAAAAAAATAAAAATAATTTAAAAAAAGAAATATCCAGTTTTCCAGGCCAGGCGGTGAGGAGACCCCCGCGCAAGAAGGCACACCAGCGCGAAGGCAATGAGGTCTGTGGAAAATACAGCCAGCCCTGGCTAGAAGTTCACCCTATGAGGTGGGCACGGGCCGGCGTCTCGCTCGGGCTGAAACGAGGGGGAAAAAGGGAAATATCAGTCACCCGTGCTGTGAACGCACCCCCTCCTGTGTATATTTACCCCCTGGGGACCCTACCTCCCCATGGCCGGGCTTCTGGGCCAGCGGGGGCTTCTTGAGGATGCCTCGCTTAGGGGCCGGGGCCGGCTTCGCCTCCCCGTCCTCCGCAGGGTCGTAGGCCCCAGCCAGGGCGTAGTGCTGCTTCCTCAGCTCGCCCAGGCGCACCCGCTCGCCCTCCAGACGCTTCTCCAGCTCCAGCACCTTCACCTGCACCCAAACAGCCATCTTGGTCTCTGCGCACCCCCGGGGTGCAATCCCCACTGCCATCCCCAGGGCTGTGTTGGGGTGGCAGAAGGGACCACCACACCCCCCTTCCCATGTTGTGTGGGTCTGGATCAGGACCCCAGTCTGTCCCGTGGCCAGCAGCACTGAATCCACACTCATGGCCATACCTGTGTTTCCATCTCTTCCTTCTTCAGCTTGATGAGAGACATGCCTGAAAAGTCCATGGTGTCTGTGGAGAAAAGGTGGGGACTCCTCACTTAGTGCACCCTTTGCATAAGACCTCTTGTGCCAAAGTGAAGCCAGATGGACACCTCAAGGTGTTCACCAGGCCAGAAAGGGATGTGGGGTGCAGTTTTTCCTCCCCTTTCCTTGCAGAAACCTCACCTTTCTCCTCGATCTGCTCTTGCCCTGACTTGGTGGAGGCCACCACGTTGGCTGCCATCTCGTTGACGTTGCGTGAGCACTCCTGGAGCCGTCCCAGGTTCTTGCTGTTCTTCTCAGCTTTCACCTGCAAAGAGCACAGGGATGGCTGTGGATCCCGAGCACACCATGTCAGAATGAGCCTTGGGTGTGAAAAACCAGATGTGAAAAGGTTGGATGGACAGATGGACACACTTATTCTTGCTGATCCCGTCAGGGCCAGACAAGGTGACCCCTGCAAGGCCCTTCAGCCCCAGGACACCAAACCAGCTCTGCCCCCCACCCCGAGCCAAGCAGATAAGTAGCATCAGTGAAGGCAGAGCTATTTTTTTTTTTTTTTTTAGCTATGCTCTCAATTTAAAAACCATCTGCTGTAAAAAGCAGCGTGGGTCCTCCTCCCCCCAGCCTACATCCCCATGTGCGCACTGAAATCTCTACCCAGCACTTTCGCCCACACCAACAGGAAAGCTGGGGAGGACCAAAATCCATCATTCTCAATGCTGGTTTCTGCAGTTGCTTATTCAGGGGTTCTCGTTAGCTATTAACATTTTCTTTACATAATCAGCTTGACAGGAAGAAGACGGGAGGTTTTACACATCTTCATTTCCAAGGCAGGTGAAGACACATGGATTAAAAGTGCAGACGGACTTGAAAATACCTTCCCTTCCTCCCTTCTCCAGGAGGAGGCAGCAGGACTGGTGGACACGATGACCACATACCTCTATCCAGAAGCATCCATGGGATAAAAACATGGGAACAAAATGGCTTAAAACTTGACTTAAAAGCTGTGTGCAGACGGCCCTGCTGGGACACTCACCTTGGAGGCAGCCACCAGCTGGGCTGTGCTGGCAGCGATTTCATGGGAGCAGACGATCAGTTCTTCGTATTTGCCCGTATGCAGGACAACTCTGTCTGCTGCCTCTCTGCATCACAGGTCAGAAGGGAGATTGTGTTAGAGATACTCCCTGAGTACTATGAAGCAAGTGCAGGTTATTTACCTCCAGCTATACCCTTAGAAATCAGCATCAGACTTTGAACCAGCAGCTTTGTCTGTAATTATTTAAAGCTCATTTACAAAGCAAACTACCGAAAGCCCATATCCAGAAGTTTTGGATGGGTATAAAATATCAAAAGAAGACAGGACTGTGTTTCTGTAATGAAGTCGGTGAGATTTTTAAAGCTTTGTCCAAAAAAGTCCCCAAATTTCCAGCAATGGCACAGGGATACCGTGCCCTGTTCCCAACCACTTGGTCCATGACCATGTACGTGAGCAGCAATCAAGACACACGGAGTATGTGACTGCAGCAATTTGCTTATTTTGCAGACAAGGAGGAACTGGTGGTCCCTATTTTGGTGACCAGTCCCACATGGACTATGCTGCTTTATAAGGAATTAGCAATGATGTTCCATGCAGACCCAGCAACAGGACAGTTTGGGTTACTGGGTGATGGAGAAGCATGGGCTGGCCCCAGATGTGGCACACGGAGCTGTGTCCAGAGAGAAGCCTCCCACAGTGGCCGTGGGAGAGGTCCTGGGGGTACCTACACGAGCTGCGTGGCTCCCCAGCCCACAGCCTTGGAGGCAGAGATCAGCCCCTCCGTCCAGCGCGAGTTCTTGGCGTAAAACTCCTGAGTTGTTGCTGCCCCCTGTTGTTATGAGAATATTATGGCCTGTATTAACCTGTTTCTAATATACAATATATAAATCCATATAAAATAGCCATATAAAAAATAACAATATATACATTCATATATAAAGCCATAAATCAAGGGATTTGCATTTGACTGAAATGGCAGCATTTCTATATCCTTCACTCAGCTCTTATTGACCTGCTTAAATATGTATCAAGAAAATTAGCTTTGGAGCTCCAAGCCTGTATATTTGGGCTGGGTTTAAAACATACAAGTTTGGGCCATCATCTTTAGATGGACAAGGCTTTGCAAAGGTGACAGTGATATACGTGGAGAGCACAAGGGCTGATCAGCCTGTCTCCAGCAAGCAAGACTGCCAGGGTACTGCTAACATAGGAAAGCATGAAATTCAGTGTGTTTCTGCAAACTGTGGGAAATGCTCCCATATTTCATGTCAATGCACAGAGACAAATGTAGGGGAAGACTTACCCGGCCACTTTCTACTATCTCCTTCTGTAGGTTCGTAGATGTCAATACAAGAAGTCTAATAGCCTGGAACAAAATAAAATGTTTTTTGGTGTTTGATGGGGATTTTATAGAGAAGGATTGATGCTGCTGATGGTGAGAAGTTACAGTTTTGCACAGTCTTTGATGCCCCAGTTTCTGCAGTACTGACCTTCATTAGGTCCGTGCAGGAGTTCAGAATCCTGTAGGAAAACAACAGAAAAGTGTTCAGCATCCTCCAATGCCACGTCCAGGGAAGCAGGCTTTGGCCTCAGTTAGAAAACAGGGTTTTTTTGGAGACTGGCCAGCCTGCAGGTTACTTCTAAGCAGCCCACAAAGCAGCTGTGAACAATTGGCTTAGATGTGCAAGACAAAGGTCTCTCCTGAAGAGAATTTCATGCTCAGCGTCAGGATGCAGCAGCACCAGGTTGAACGTGCAGCTTTGGAGAAAAGAACAGCCCAGCAGAGTATGGGCACAGGACAGAAACGTGCCCACAGCTGTCAAATGCCACCCCCCAAAACTCACCGCTCATTCACTTCAAGCTTAACACCGGAGCTCTCGTTTCTGGCCTGGCTCATCATCTCCTGTTGGGAAACACAAGAGATGGGGTCAGACACCATGTTGCTGTGATGGCAAGTGGGGTGGAGGAGGAATGGACACTGCTGCCCCACAGCCCATCCTGCAGCTTCATCTCACCTCTATCCGCCTGACAGCATCCTCAATTGCCTCTGAGGTGGAGGCCATCTCCTTCTCAACCATGTCCCCCAGCTCTTCTTGCTTGATGTCTAAGCTCTTGGGCCTCAGCTCCTGGCAGAGGAGGCAGCAGCAACCAGAAGTTTTTAGGCAGAGGAAGAGAAGGTCATATTTGTAAGGAATAACATCAAACCAAGGTATCCAACTCCTTTTTCCCCCCCCTAAATAAATAAAGCTGCAGGACCAGCATTCTGCAAACCCTGAGGGTGAAAGCACATGTGACACCAACTTATAGCAACCATGGCACAGGGACCTCAGAGGTCAGAAATACCCCAAATCAAGGTGATAAAACTCAATCACAGGAGCAGTTTCATCAGGAGAGGGCTCCAGAGGGCTCTGGAGAGTTGACAGCCTTTGAATTGACATTTAATGGAAAAAACTAATGGGGCTTTCATGAGAAGAAACATCTGAAAGCTGGGAAGTTTTACTCCGCAGGGGTTACCAGGCTGAAGAACTTCAGCTGCTCTGAGAGTAACTGTCTCCATGCACCACCAGGAAGGATCTCGGTGCTCGAAAGCTGAGATAGCTCAAGGAAAGCACCAGAACTTGTGGGTATGGGGGACAAGCAACCCCCAAGTGCTCACTCCAACCCAGCATCTCTGATTTCAGCTCTGGACAATTGGGAAAGCCATGGTTTCTTTTTTTAAAAAAAGTGCCCATAGAGGCACAGTGAGCAAACATCCCACCTTAACAAATGGAGGCAATGTCCCTCTGCCTTAACTGTCTCTGTCTGATTTGATTTTTCCTTTTAGTAAATACCAGTACCAATAAATAACCCACCCTGACAGCCCTGGGTGAGAAGGTGGGTGCTGGGCTCCATCTCCTACCTGGGCCAGCTGCAGGACCCCCTGCAGTGTCCGCCGCACGTCCCCCAGCTCAGCGTGCCTCAGCCTCTGCTTGTCCTTCAGCTCACCCAGATAGTCCAGGCTCCGCTGCCCGCAGTCCCGGCATGTCTCAGTCAGCCCTTGGGAGAAGATGGGTTGGTGCTGAGCCCCTTGCTGGGCAAGGGGACCCTCCTTCCCAACCCTCCTTCCCAGCTGCGGAGATGACACTAAGCATCAGAACCATCCAGCAAATTTTTTGCAGAAGAGCATAAATCAGTTTTCACATTCCTGGCCCAGGAAGTGGCACCATACAGGAGGGGATGTCAGGAAGAGCATGGGGAACTAGGGAAACCATGCTGTCCCCTGGGAAGATCTGCCCCATATCCAGCCCCTGGCAGAGGGGGCTTTGGCACAGCCATCCCAAAAAGAAGCCCCATGAGCAAAAAACCCCTTCCAACACCCATTGCATCCATGCACAGCACTCACGGTCAGCGTGGTCGGTGGGTGCCAGGTGGGACGTGGCGCTGCCGTTCACGATGGTGTCGGCCGTCAAGTGTGTGAAGAGGGTCAGAGCCCCCACCAGCCCCGCAGCATCTGCCAGTGAGAGCATGTGGTCAGGAGCTGCCAGCCCAGGACACCATTTGCTATATCCTGGGGGTTATGACCCACCCTCAAAGGCACTCAAAGATCGTTACAACAGCTTGGAGAGGTCGGTATTGACCCCTCCAGCTCACAGGTTGCTCCCTGAACGAGCGCATGGGAACCCACCAACTCCACCCCTATGTCCCTCCAGCACCAGGGCACTGCACACTTGCCAATGGCCCCGAAGCAGCTGGGGGCTGCTGGATGCATAAAACTAAGAGCAAGATGCAAGTGATGCCACCGGTCCCCAGCCCCAGGTACCTGCCATGGAGGCCACATACTGCGCGTGTCCATTCTCCAGGGCATCCGTGGACTCCAGTGCTGCCTGTGCCCGGCTGAGCAGGTAATCTGCAATGAATTTTAACTTCATTAGTGCAGTCAAGCTGTTAAGTGTCCGAATGAGCTCCAGTGCTGACTTCACAAGAGCAGAAGCCAAGATGGCTTGGGTCCTCACAGCCCGATCTGGGGAGAAGCACTTAAATCTGACTCATTAAAGCAAAATACTGCAGAGATCAGAGCTAAAAATTTACCCCTGGAAGTCAGATCAACCTCCTCGCATGGGATGTTTGATGGGAAAAGATGCCTGGGGGTAGCTGAGAGGCAACATGATTCTGAGAGGGAGAAGTAGGACGAGTGGGACGTACCTGGGGAGCTGGTGCAGCGGACGTGCAGTGGGTCGTCCAGCTTGGCCACCGCGTCACGGAGGATGTCCTCCGCCTCCCGCACTGTCTCCTGCAGGATGCCAAACTGCTCATCCAGCAGCTTCTGCTGCAGGCTCTGCTCCTGGTTGCTCTGTGGGGCAAGAGGGACATGCGAGTGGCACAGCCAGGGCGCAGGAACCCCGCCACCATGGCCATGTCACCAGCATGACCCCTGAGAAGCCATTTGTGGGTTAGACCCAGGCATCACATTATTGCTGGTGCAGGTCACATCCCACCAGCTACACTGGCGGTAGCTTGGCTGAGCCCCCTGACTGCTCAGAGCCCCCCAGACATGTCTCACCCCGGAGAGGAGAGGGGCAGTGGGCTCTCCACACCACACCATACCTTCTCCAGGAGCCTGCCCTGCAGCTCACGGATCTCCCTTGTGGCCTTGTCCGCCTCCTGGTTCAGCTGCAGCTCCTTCTCCTCAACAAGGCCACGCGTGGAGAGCAGCTCGCATTCCTTCTCGCTCACCGACCGCCTCAGCACCTCCTTCTCAGCGTGCAGGGCCTCCACCTGGGCACTGAGCTCTGCTCCTGCCTGCCAGGGAGACCAGGAGACCATTCTCACCCTTTAGTCCCCATATCACGAGCCCAACACAAGGGGGAGAGCTGAGGACATGCCCAGCTCGCGACACTGATGGGGCGGACCCACGACAGCTTCCTGGGCTGCTGTGTGTGACGCTGGCTTGGCAGTGGGGACAGACCTTGCGTGACAGGGAGTTGTGGGGGAGATTTGGGGGTGTCCTGCCCCCTTCCCAGCCTCGTACCTGCTTGGCTTGGCTGAGCGAGCGCTGCGCCTGCTCCAGCTCGTCCCGCCGGGCGTCCAGCTCCTGCCGCAGCTGCTCCATCTGCACGCTCTGGTCCTCCAGCTGCAACCACAGGCCCGTGCCGGGGCTCAGCCGCTGCAAACGCGCTCTGGCCCCGCTCGGTGCACGGCAGGAACCACTCCGGCCACGTTTTGCAAGAGGGGTTTTTAGAGTCTCGGGGTTTGCTCCTTTTCCCAGGGCAGGAATTTCAGGAGCAGCCCCCAGCTTGGGCCCCGGAGAATGAAAGCACCCAAACCCACCAATCTATAATACGGCGTTTTCTTGGGGGAATAAACAGCAGATTTGGGCAAGAGGGAATGAAGCACTCATTAAATAACACCTTCCTAAGGAGTCAGGGCAACTCTTTCTTTCACCCCTACCCCCTGCACCCAAATTGTGTCCAGCCACCATGATTCCCGGGCTGTGAAGGACTTGGTGCCAGGCTGGTGGGGCTGGATTTGGGGCCACACTTCGGGGCTCACCTTCAACTCGGCCTCCCTCTTGACCTGCTCCACCTGAAATGCCAACTGCTCCTTGACACGTGCCACCTCCTCCTGGCTCTGCTGTGTGACCGTCAGCTGCTTGGCAGTGTCGGCGTTCTGCGTGGGGACATGGCAGTGTCAGTGTTCTGCGGGTGTTTGGAGGGGGGACCCTCACCACCACCACGCTCGTTCTGCCCAAATTCTGCCTTGGGGGTAGGCTGGAAATGCCTTTTTCACAGCATCCAAAACACCGACCATCAATGGCTATGAATTCAAAGGGTGCCCCCCACCCTGGGGACCCACCAGAGGTCCCTGGGTGCAGGACGATGGGACGGATGAGGGGTAGGGCTGGGCATACACGAGCCACACCGCTGGTGGCAGAAGAAAGAAGATGGTGGTTGGTCCCTACCCGGCGCAGGCAGCAGTGTTACCTTCCTCAGGAGCTCGGCGTGTGTGTTGATGAGCTCGCTGTGCTTCTCCTTCAGCTTCATGTAGCGGATCTCGGTGGCATTAGCTTTCTCTGGATGGAATGAGAAGGCATCAGCAACCCCAGCCCGGGTGCCCCGCAGCCCATGGGTGCTTTAGGGCACCTACTTTCCGCTTCGGCACAGAGCCGCTGGGACCGGTCGCTGTCCTGCTTTGCCTTCTGCAGCCTCTCCAGCTCGTCCCGCAGCTGCTCATTGTCCACCAGTGCCTTCTGCTTCTGCTTGCGTTGCTCCTCCACTTCGCCCTCCAGGCTGTTCACCTGCGCCTTGAGCTGCGTGATGTACCGCTGCGCCTGCGGGGACCATCAGGCACTCGGGCGCTGCCCGCACCGATGCCAGCAATGACTGCCCTCCCCAACACCCCCACCCGGGTGCCAGGCTCTGGGCAAAGCAGCAGCGAGATGCATGGGAAAGCTCTCCCCTCAGCCCCTGCAGCCCCCCTGCCCGTGCTGCAAGCAGCATGTCAGGACAGCAAGGGACATGTCTCGCACGTCCCATCCCATCTCTATCAGCAGTTACATCCTGGCACTGGGAGAGACCCCAAAACACAGCGCAGGGTGCCAGGATCCCATTCCCTGCTGCATCCAGTCAGGGTTTCCACGCTACAGCTCCAAAAAACATCCCACTCTCCCACATCAGCTGCTCCCTGGCCAGATCTACCTCCAGTTTGATCTTCTCCATCTCTGCACGGAGCATGTCCACCTCCTTCTTCAGGCTCTCAATTTGCGCGTCCCTGCAGAGAGAGGCAGGTTGGGTCCCCGCAGCAGTGGACACCCCCCCTCTGCCACCCATGTACCCCCGTACCTGTCATCCCGAATGCCATTGGGTGGCCCGAAGGTCTGCTCAAATATATCCGAGGTGATCTAGGGAAGAGAGAGGGTGCTGAGCTTAGCCAGGCTGTGGGTGTCCCCCGCCATAGTCCAAGGGTCCCCATTCCACCCCTGTGCCCCCACCTGCGGCTCTGTGGTGGAAGTGCTGATCTCAATGAGGTTCTCTGGCTCCTCATCCTCCGGGGCTTCCTCAGGGATGACAACTACTGGCTTCACGTGCTCAGCCAGCGCAGATGCCCGCAAGAAGTTCGGGGGACTCTATGGGGACAAGAAGTTGTAGTGACATCCCCAACAGGAGGGAGGCAGCCATCCCTGTGCTGCTGAGATGGGCCACCAGATTCCTCTGTAGTGTCCCCCAGACCCTAAATCCATCTGTGAGGACACCCCCATGCACCCTGAGCCCACAGGCTCTCTAAAGCATCACATATGACCAAAATCCCACCGTACCTCCGGCAGCCGGGGGATCTGGATGAGCCGCTTGAAATACAGCATGTCAGATGCTTTCTTAAAGAAGTTTTTGAGGCTGGAGAGGGGCAAAAGAAAAACTGCTCACAGGGGAGGCAGGGACAGGACCCGAATGCCCCACCTTGGCCCCAGGTTACCTGCGAAACTGCTCGCTGAAACGGTCTCGGTGGCCCTGCAACGTGTCTGCTGGCAGACCTATGGCGAAGGGTGGGACAGCCGTGACTGATCCGGGGCTGCAAATTTATTCACACCCCCCCAAATCCCTCCAGCTGCAAAAGCCAGCAGGTAAAGGCCACACGGGAGAGGGATGCGAGGGATCAGGATGGGACTTGGGTATTCCCATCCCTGACATAGGGACCTGGGATGTGGCACAGGGAGAGGAAGGTGTGGGAACCCCAAAATACCCCCATGAGGCCCCTGGTGCTGCGTTGCCCAACACATTGTCCCGGGCAGGGGACAAGGGAGCCAAGGCACATTGGTTTGAATTCATCAAGGACAAGCCTTCTAATTCCTTCATCTGGGATGTCTACTTGGGATGGAGTGGGTCCTTAGAGCCCGGCTGGGATACGGCAACATGGCGATGGATGCCTTCATCCATGCAAACCTGATCCCCAAATCCAGCTAGAAACCCAACCCAGGAAAAGACCAACGCAGGACACGTCCCCAGGGACTCACAGGAGTGCAGCTTGAACATTAACTTGACGGTGTAGTGGTAGAGGTGGCTGCAGTCCTGGATGACCTGGATGAGGGGGGCCAGGCGGCACTGCACCGCCGACATCTGTGAGACCGCCATCGAGGTGTTGAGCTGCCTGAAAACTGAAGGGTTGAGCGTGGTGAGGCCCGGAGCTGGAGCAACTCGGCTTGATCATTAACCACGACGGATACAGCTTTGCCAGGACAAGGGATAAACACTGGGGCTGCTGCCCGTCCTGTCCTGCTGCGCTGGGAACAACCTCCCTCCGTGCAAGACAAACACCCAAAGGGAGTGTGGTGACAGAGGGAAGGGGTGCTCGGCTCTTTCCCCGCTACCCCAACCCCAAAAAGGAGGGATTTAACCCCAGAATGCTGCAAAGGCAGGATGGCTGCCCGCGGGAGCTGAGGCTGCATGATGGGGCCAGGGAAGTTGAGGGGTTTTGCTCTGCTCTATTTAATGGTGCAAGGAGGTGGGAGAGGATCCCAGGGCAGGGGACGGGCCCTCCGGCACCGCAGCCTCGCCTGCCCCGGCTCGGAAACGGATCCCTTCCCTTGGCAGAAATCCAGCCAGCATATCCACGCTGCCTTCTTCCCCGCTCAGCTTTAAAGTATTTATGAATATAAATTCCCTGTATAACTGGGTCAGGAGGAGAAGCAGGAGGCTGATGGGAGCCGGGAGCACGGTCTCTCCTGCTGTGCCCTGTTTTCCAGGGCAACTCTGTGTGCCTGAGTTGCCACAGAGGAAGAAACCACCACATTTTTAAGCCATCTAGAAGTTCCTGGAGAAGGAGGTGAGAGAAGCAAACATGGGCAGGGGCCTCCAGCCTTTCCCGGAGGTATTTCAACAAGGGGAAAAGAGTATATAGGCAAGAGATACAGCCCCATCCTCTGCTTCGGGGAGGGGTAGAAAGGAAAGGATTGAGTAACACGTGATTAACATGGTTGTACCAAAAGGAAATAAAAACATATGAAAACAACACTCTGCGTTGCTCAGGTGGGCTGAAACCAGCCACATTCCTTAAATATTTTCCTACAACTGTCTCTACAGAGCATCAACAGGGGAATCCAGCTGAGAAACATCAGAAATCTCATCAGAAGAGGAGGAAGGACCTGAGCCTCTGACCTCAGCCTCCGGAGGTGGAACTCCATTCCTGACCAAAGAGCGAAACTATTGCTCAAGAGCCCCAGGGCGAGTGGGAGGGACATGCCACCTCCTCACCTGACTCCGACAGCTTCAGCTCCCAGTCCAGGTAGTCAAACAGCTCGACCGTCAGCTGGAAGCTGCCAAGAAAACCAAAACCCGTCACCTGGTGGCAGAGGCATCCTTTCTCCGTGTTTGCTGCAGGTCCCTGACTCAGCAGGGCTTGGACCGACAAGAATTCGGTGGCTTTGCTCCCTGCATTTATGCTCCTCACCACTCTGCGGGGGCAGGAGCAATGGGGCACCATCCAGCCAATTTATACAACACCAATGGCTGCCCTGAAAAGCAGCCATTTTGGTCACAGGCTGCTCCCACCCAGAGGACCATGCTTTGCTCCTGCCAGGGCACTCACATGTTGTTCACGTCCGTCCCTGCAGTCTTCTCCAGCACCTCATCCGACACTTCAAGTCCCGGGGGGAACTCAGGATGCTTTGTAAAAGGGAAAAAAGAGACACTAGTTGCTGCTAATATTTTTACTGGTACAACACAACCCCCAGTGAAGCCCTGTACCCCACACAGCAGGGTGCGGAGGTGGCAGAGTGTCTCACCTTGATGTGGAAGGAGATCTTGATGAGGAGAAGCCGCGTGTAGATGCTTACCAGCTGCCCGTACCTGTCATGCAAATGGCCCTGCCAGAGACACGAGGGGAAACGTGGCAAATCCGGAGTGATGTGACTGGATCTGGCAGAGACCGGGCTCACCAGCAAACCTGCACCAGTCCCACAGCTCTCACCCTCTTGCCCTTCACCGTGTGTGAAACCACCACTCAGCGGAGTCAGAGGCGAAGGGTTATTTCAGGGGGCGCTTTGCCCTCCCTGTACCCACGATGCCTTTCAGCACCCACCCCAAAGCCCCCCAGCAAGGCACAACATTCCACTTTGATCCACTCACCCACAGGTCCCCCGTCTCTCGGATATTGCTGCGGTACCTCTGGCAGTCCTGGAGGACCTGGGGAGAAAAACAGGAGGGATGTGGCATGGTGGGGCCAGCAAAGAGCTGGGTGAGCACCCACCTGCGTGCACTGAGGGGGACAGATCCATGCCCTTACGCCACTCCAGCTTTGGGAGAAGAAGTTCAAGCCCTTCAGCAGTGAGCAGAGGTTAGGGCTTTGCACAGGAAGGTTTCAAAGATGAGAGACAGTCCCACAACCCAGGAAAGGTGGCCAGGACAGGGAAGAATACCCACCCTTTGTGCAGATGGACACCAGCAAAAGAGCCAAAAATTTCCCCCTGCCAGCAACCCAGGAGGGATATTTTGGAGGGGACACTCACGTTGGGGTGGCCATCGCGCAGGACTTTGTGCAGGACGTGGCAGAACTTCCAGCTGAGGATGGCGCTGCTGGGCAGGGGCAGCCCGATGGCGTAGGACCAGAAGGTGAATGCTCCCTTCTCATGGTGTGTCCCCAGGATGATCCCTTCCCTGCAGTCAAGGCCAACCAGAAACACATGGGAGCAGGGCTGGGGACTATTCCTGTTCAACTTTCATTAAAAAGGGGACATCCACCGAGTGTACTGCAGGCAAGAGATGACCTTGCTGCACCCGTAGATAGAGCCCAATGCACAATGCTGCACCCGTAGATAGAGCCCCCATTTAATTTTTTCTGGAGCATCTTCCCATGCCACAGGGCACACTTGGGCCCTTTGGATTTTCTTGGAAGAAATGCCATTTTTTTGCACTGCCCTTCTTTGTACTTTCACCAGTGGAAGAACCCACAAGACATCATCCCCCAAACTAAGCCCTGTACTGGTCTCCCATCTCCCAGAACTCCATGGCTCCAGTCCCCCAGGGTGAAACCCCTCCTGCTTTGGCAGGGGGTGTCCTCTGCACCACCTAGGTCAGCTCAGAGAAAGGATACGTCGGGCATGTTTCTCCTTCACTGGTGCTTCTTGTGTATTTATGGCTTTGCTGATGCTGATGGCCTGCAAGAGATGGAGAGACCAGCTGTCAGGAGCGGCATGACCCTCACGGCTACCCTGTCCCCCGCCAAGTGAAGTGCTTATGCTTTTGGGGAATACCCTAAATTTTATAACACATTTGCCAACTCAAAGACTTTTGTGACACAGCGAAACAGACTTTTTTATCCGCAAAGTGGCCCATTAAATGCCCCCCATCCTCAGCACGATCGGTCAGACCAGACACTACCAACCACGCCACTGGTGCTCCCTGCTGTCCCTGTCCCAGCAGACAAATTTTTGCATTTTTGCAGCCTGAACTCAGCGACGTGCCCAGGAAATGTTAAAGCACAGCAGCGAGATGCCAAATTCCAGGGTTGTTTGTCTAAGCACAAGGAGCCTTTGAACCAGGGGGTGGTGGGGTGGGTTTTTTTTTGGCAGCGCTGCTGCACACAAACAGCACCTGGGGAAAATGCAGCCCCTAAGCAAGGAGGGAGTGGTGGCCATGATGCCCTTTCTGATGGAGCAAAAAATCCAGAGCAACACGATTATCAGAGGATGATTATCGACATTTTAACGCGTTCGATCACGGCACACTAAATCATGGGTTTATTCCAAAAAGATGAACCCCGAAAAAAAGAGGCCAGTTGGATGTTTCGCCTGACGACAGGATGTAAAACGGAGCTGCTGTGATCAATGAGGATCTTCCTGCTCCTCGACGGGTCCCTCCAGGCTCAACTGAGCCCCCACACGAGCCCTCAGGCTGTGCCCCTGTGTTTCAGGCCTCGGTCACTGGGAGAGGAAAGAGGTCCCAGCTGGGAAGGCAGGAAGCGGCCCCGCCGCCGGCGCTCGTGCCGGAAGAGAAACCTGGTCCCTCCCTGCAGCCCCACAAGCTGTGAAACCTTATAAAAATTCTTATCTCCCCTCCCGGGGAAAGCACCTGCTTCGACATGGCCGCTGGTGCAGGGGACACCCCCGAAATGAGGCGCTTTCCTGAGGAAGAGGAACCCGACGCTGGGTTATCGAGTGCTCTTGATTTATGCAGGAGGAACCCGATGCCCTGCCAAAGGGGTGATGCCAAAGGTGTCAATGCACCAAAACCATCCCAAAACGGCTGTGCCCATGAGGCACTACGGCAGCAAAAACACCACCCAGTGCGTCCCAAAAAGTGAGCTAGTCCTGAAACGCTGAGTCTATTTGCTGGGGAAAAGATGTGCTGCTTTTGCCTTTGCAGCAGCGGGGAAGCCCCGGCGTCACCCCGCCATGTGGGGCCGTAAAGCAGCAGCGGGGTTAAGCCGGTGACTTGCTGTAATCCTCTTATCCCCAAAGGTTAATGAGCCTGGAGCGCCCTGGGAACAGCGCAGCCACCTCTCCCGAGGCACCCAGCACCTCTGCAGATCCCCAAAAGGCTGGAGCCATCAAAAAGTCTTGCACCCTTGACCAGAGCTTGGCTGGTGAGGAGATGTGCCAGGGGGTCCTCAGGGCTGAAGGCATCTCCCTGTACAACACCAAAATGATGGTTTATTGAGATTTATCATGTCCCAGAGAGTGACAAGCTGAAGGTTTTGCAAGGCAGGGCTTGGAAACGCATCTTGCGGCGAAGAGCTGCTAAAGGGGTTTATTGCATCTTATTGAGGTTGAGGGCAGTAGGGTGGACACAGCCCCCAAATCTGGATTTTCGCCACCCACTGTGTGTAGGAGCAGCACGATGCCCTCGTTCCAACCCACCACCTGGTCCCAAGCCATCAATGGGAGCCAGGCTCAGCCTCACACACCACAGGGTCAGGATGAGGTGCTGAGACCAGGGCAGACCCCCCAGAAAGGAAACACCACCCCATGTCCCTGGGGACAGGAACTCAGCCGCTTGGTGCTGCCCAGCAGGACGAGGACAGGGCTGGGATGCACCTGGCCCATCCCAAAACCAGGCTGTAATTCACTGGCGCTCATGGTTTTATTGCGTTTATTGCCCATAATCTCATTTCCAGCCCAACCAGCCAAAATTCAACCCGGGAGCTGCTGGAGAAGCTGGTTTCATCCTCAGTGATTCAGCACAGAGGTTTCACCTGAGCATTTAATGTCCAGCATGAAGGAGCGGACCTGGGCAGGAGCAGCCCTCAGCCTACCCACATGCTGCCACGATGGAGATGCCATGTCCAGTGTGGTCCCAAATAAGCCACAGTGGCACCAAACCCATGCCAATCCCTCAGGTCTGCTGTCTCGGGTGTGCTTTCGCTGGCTCTAAACCCCAGGCTGGCCAGAAGGTCCCTAAAAAGGGAATGGTGGGACCAGAGATGGACATGGGGAGATGCAGCCTGGGTCATGCATGCCTTCAGGATGTCCCTGATGGCTGCCTGGCGAAGCTGGGCCATGGAGGACAGCTCTGAAATGGGGGGACTGACCCTTGATGCCTCTTGGGCATCACTGGCACGTCTGGGACGGGCAGATCCTGGTTGTCACACACAACCAACCTGGCCAAAAACCTTCATGCCACCTGCGGATGGCTCCCCATCACAGCTGGGGAGCGGTGCAGCTCCCACCTTGCTGATTGGGGGGGGTCTGAACCCCAAAACCTGCTTGGCCACGGGAGCCCACATGGGTGCAGCCCAAACACCTTACTCACAGCCCTCACGTACCAAGCCGGTGACTAAAGCTGGGATCAAAGCACCCAAATGAAGGAGCACAATTTACATCCACCCTTTCTTTCCAGGCTGCTTCTAATTACAGCACGATCCTCCCCGCCCACGGCTCCCCGAAGCCCCAGCATCCCGCGGGACCACAATCCCCATCCGGCAGGTGGATGCTGGGTCCCAGTGCAACATCATGGCAGGGGGGGATTTTTGGGGAGCAGGATATCAAGCTGGAATTCTCCCGGGCCGGGCAGCACAGGGGCTGCCAGAGCAGCTGAACCACTAAACGGCTGCTCCGGGAGTTCCCTTCCTAATGCTTCTCCTTCCCAAATTACACCAGCAAAGCACCACCGGGCAGTCAGACATGCTGTATTCCTGGCGGCTCCAGAGCTCATTGGATTTTTACCCTTCTTCCTTAAGAAAAGTAAAAGCTGGCTGAAAAAAAAAAAAAAAATCAAGTTTTGCTTCCTTGCAGAGCGAGCGCCTGCTGCGGTACGGTGGCTTCTGACCTCCCACGTGTGGCTGCTCCGAGGGGGATGTCTCCATCACCCCGATGTCAAGCCCTCAGAAAGTATTTTCAGGGAAAGGAGGTGACCTTCACGTCACCCGGGATCACAGCAGGACCCACAACCTCCCGTCCGCACCCACGGGCATCGCCCCGGCCTTCGCAGGCAGCGAGGAGATGGGGGCTCTTGGTTTTGGCAGCATCGTTCTCCAGGTGGTGTGAAATCCTCGGCCCACGGAGGGAACATGCCCCCGGTGTCCCCACGATACAAAGGCAACTGGCAGCCCTCTCCACAGCTGCTATAATTAGACGTAAAAGCCAAATCAATACCCAAGTACTGACATTGGGACCGTTCTGCTCTCACCCGAAGCGCTGCTACGGGAAACCACGTTAGGATAAAGCTCTTTTAGGACAGTTTTGAGCAGCTGCTGGGGAAAAAAAAGAAAAAAAAAAGTCCCTTCTAGGTGGTGGATGTGACCGTCAGCGAGCCCCCCAGGTTTAGCTCTAACAGGCAACGACCACCCGCTCGCCCCACACAAGGCTCTGCCCAAGGATCCCTGTGGCCATGAGCGAAGTCGCACCCATGTGGGGAACAAATCCCACCCAAAAGCCCAAAATGCCTTGGAAGGGCAGTAGGGAGGGAGGATGGACACGCTCCCACCCGGCCGGCACAGGCTGCCCTTTGGCGCAGGAGGCAGCACGTTATTTATCAGCAGTGCCCAGTGGGAATGATTGAAGGAGACACGTCCAGAAGGAACCGGAATTGCCGGTTTTCTCTTGTTGCTCCCCAAACCCAACAAGCTCCTCTTCCTGCCCAGTGCGGCCAAGTGGCACCGTGACCCCACAAGGCCCCAAATCACCCCCTGCCTTCACTGACACTCTCCGGGACCAAACCGGGGCAGGACCAGCAAAGCAACGGAGCGAAGGGGAAAAACATCTGCCGTGGGTTTGCAGCCCCTGGAATCAGAGCGGTCAGAGGACACGTGCCGGGAGGGCACTGTTATTTTTGCTGTCCCTCTGTCCATCCATCCACTCCCTGACATCTCGGAGTCACTCGTTTCCCGCACGCCAGCCCCGTGGAGCCCCAGCATCACCCACAGGAAGGGCTGCGGGGACCCCCGTCAGAGCCGGACACCGCGGGGCACAAACGCATTTGGGCTTTCCTTTCAGTCTGCACCCCCCCCCGGGACCCCCGCGGGGAGACCCCACGAGTGACGCGGAGCCACGGGAGGTGACACATTCAAAAAGCCCCCGGGTTTGTCGGGGCAGCCCGCAGCCAGAACCCGGAGCGGGACCGGTGGCCACGGCAGGGATGGGGAGAGACGCGTTACCGGGGCGGTGGGCACCGGGGGGGGGGCAGCCTCAAGCTCCTGCCTGCGGTGGCCCCCGGGGCCGGGGCCATAAAACTTTCCCTGTTTGCTCAGGGCCGTGTTTACCTGCCGATAAGGCCCGGGGGATGCGGGGGAGGAGGGAAGGGGGGAAACGGGACGCACCGCCCGCCCGGGGCTCTGCCGGGGAGGCAGCGCACGGCGGGGACCCGGCCCCGGTGCCCGGCCCGGAGGCGGCGGGACCAGGCGGTGCCCACGCGGAACCGTCCCGGAGCGGGGGAAGGGGGGCGGCGGGAGGAAGCGGTGAGGCAGGTGGGGGCGGGGGAGCGTGCGCCGCGGCGGCAGCGGAGACGGACGGACGGACGGAGAGACAGACACCGGCGACCGCACCACCCACCGTGGGGGGGGATCCCCAGAGCCCGGCTGGGCACCCGCTCCCCCCATCCCCTGAGAAACCCCCGCGTTCAGCGCTCCCGCAGGCGATGCCGGAGCGGGCCGGTCCCGCAACCCCGAGCCGGTACCGGGAAGCGGAGCCGGTACCGAGGCACGGCCGGTACCGAGGCGCCGCCGCCCCTTTTTCCGCCGCCCTTGCCTGGCTCTTGTCGAACTGCTCCCGCTCCGCCTCCAGGCTGTGGCCGCCGCGGCGGCTCAGCACCCGCGCCGGTACGCTCTTGATGCTGTTCATGGCGGGCCGCGCACCGGGCTCCGCGCTCCGCGCACCGGGCAGGCAGCCCCCGGCGCCGCGCCGCCCCGCCCGGCCGCGCACTGCGCCGCACCGCCCCGCGCACCCCCCGGCCCCGCCCGCGCACCAGGGCGCCCCCGGTGGCCGCGCCCGGGGTTCGGGCAGGTGGGAGCAGCGTCCGGGGAACGGCCCGGCGCCCTACGCCGAGACGGGCACCCAGGGTCCACCCCAGCCCGTGGGCACCGGGAGCGTCACCACCAGGAAAGGTGCCACCACCGGGAAAGGTGCCACCACGGCGTTGTCCCTTCCGCTCCGCTCGCCCGTCCCCGCCCCGGTTGCACCTCCCGTTTCCGATGGCACAACAGAGCCCCCCTCCAGCCTCCTCCAAAGCAGCGCCGCCGACACGCACAGGTTGAAGGGACGCGGGGGTTCGTCACCACCACCCGCCTCCAGCCTTTCCTTCGGAAGAGTCAAGCCCCGCAGAGAGCGTCCACCCTGCGGAAAGGGGCTGAAGAGCAGCTTTGTTTTCTTTAATAATAATAATAATTCAGGGGGGAACACAGCAGCAAAGGCACTCCCTGCAGTTCTCCAGGGACAAGGCAGCCCAGTTTGAGGCTGAGTTTCCACACGAGCGTGGCAGACAACAGACAGTCCCTAACTCCCTTTGTGCCCGAGTCAATTAGCCCCAACATCCCCCTTCTTCCCGCTCCAGAAACCCGGGGCAGCCCCAACACAAAAGCCGAGGGCCCCGTGGATCCTCCTTTCATCACCAAAGCTCTGGTTTCCATCTTAATTTTTGAAGCCATGAGCAGAGCTTGAAGTTCTCAAGGGGGTTCAGTGCGTTCCTCTGCTCCCACCACATCTACAGCAGAAAGCAGAGCTCCTGCTACCAACCTGCACTGATTTCTCTGGGGTTTGAGAAAATTGGTTGGCCGTTTTGGTTCCTCAAAATTAGTTGACCATGGAGCATAGTTGGTGGTCAACTTTGGGGTGAGCATCATGGTATTGCTGTGGGTGGCTTTTTGGGGGGGGGAAATTTTTGTCAAACCCCCAACAGCAGATTTTGAGGATGGAGCCTGGAAAGTTTCTCTGCAGGTGGAGGAATGGAATGGACTTTATTTAAAGGCTTGGAAAAAAACCCCAAACCCCAAGCAGCAGAGATTCCCTCTGTGGGTAACGCTTGCGGGCAGGGAGGGAAAGAGTCTGGAGGACTGCAGCTATGATCAGAAATGGTCAACTAATTTTGAGGCCATTAGTAGACGAAGTAAAGCAGGCTGTCATTGAGGTAATTAAAGAGAAAGCGGAAAATTATATGAAAGAGTTAACAAGGGGAAACGGTGGCGCGAGCGTTGTGTTTCACCGCAATTAATTCGTGGCACCAGACAGACCCAGAGACTCCCTCCCCTTCGCCACCCCCACGCAGGGAAAACGCTGGCACAGGGCTCAGGAACGTGGAACTGGCCCAGGTGGCCCAAACCATCACAAACTATGCGTGAACCAGTAGCCCACTCATGTCCTGGGCAGTGGGTGTCACGTGCCCCAGAGAACTGTCGTGAATTAAAGACTGAATGTGTTGGATGGTGTCTTAAATAGTCATGAAAGGTACAGCAAAGGGATCACCTTTATTAGCTTATTTGATCTTTTAGTTAAAAAACAAGTTCAAATTGTGATAGTGGAACACGTCTTACCCAATATTCGAAGATAAAAACAGTTTTAAATGGTAAAAAAGCTGGTCCCATTATGCCAGTCCCACAAAATGGTAAAAAAGCTGGTCCCATTATGCCAGTCCCACACCTCATCTCCCCAGAACCTTTTGGGAGAAAGCAGAGCTCCTGGCAGGGAAGAGCTGTTTTGCCCACCCAGGGGGTGACAGCCCTCCTGCTTCAACACCAAAGGAGGCAGTTCCTGGTTACAACACTAATTGGGAACTTCCTATAAACATTATTCATCTCCCTCTAACCAGCAAGTAGTCCAGAACAAAAACAATAACTAACAAAAAAAAAAAGACTGCTCGGCTGTGTCATACTCTATAAATATTTCTGAGCCACCATTAAAAAAAAAGTAAGAAAAATAGTTCCTATGTCATAACAATTACACACTTAAGATCCTTAAAAAACAACCTAGTGTTTAACCTGAGCTCTCAGCTATAAAAATAGTGTTGTTAATCTTGGCATAATTCTATGTTTTATTTCAAGATAAAATATATTCCTGCATAGTCACAGCTTTTTGCCACTTGAGAGTTTTTCACTCACAGAACCACGGAAAAAATTAGGTAACTTTCCATCGTAGCTGACGGGTCGATGATCTTCAGTTCTCACAATTAATTCTATATTGGAAACTTCTTCACCCGCTGCAGAAAAAGTAAAGATTTTTATTAAAGTGCAGGGACATTTCTTCTGAAATATATGAAGCAATCACAGATTTGTCAATTGACTATATAAATTTTCACACTGCAGACAATGAAAACATAGAATAAAAATATAAAGAGGAGAAAGATAAAAAAGCACTTAATGGAAATACAACAGTCTCGGGGACACCACTGTCATTTTAGGAAATAAAATCAGTTTGTTTTGCAAAAAGGAGTGATCTTTGTGGCCTGGGCCAGCCACTGAGTCACAGTTTAGGAGCAGTGGCACATGTTACGGTGTCCAAACCCAAATATATCCTTTTACTCATTGCTTTCCACCCTTGCTCTTCAGCTCTCCCCCACCCAATCCCTCCAAAGGAAAAACAACCCCCTGATGAAAAGGGCAAAATCACTGTCAGCTCATTAGGAAATTAACATTTGTCAGCACACCTGCCCTCAAATGACTTCAAAGCAATTTAAAACAAACACCAAGCCAACCCAAATAATTCAATCACTTTATATGAAATTGCACAAATCTTTAGTTATTTCTAGGACCTGCTACCAAATCTGCAAAAGCTGCTTTGAATTTAACTGATTACAGTGATTTAGTGCCTTTAATAAACGAAGAAAATAAGAATTATGCAGCTGCCAGTGACTTGCAGAGTCACTCATTCTTGTCATGGATCTACAGTGAACCGTGGGCACATTTGTTCCACCAGTTCTTCCTCACTTGAAGCAAATGAGATCATTTCTGTGGGCTAAGCGTACGCTCAGCACTCTGCTGTATCAGCATGCTGCTCAGCAATTTTGGGGATTTGCTCCTGAAACTTTTTAACGTCAGTAGTTTCAGGATGCAAGTCACGGTGATGGCTTCGATCTATAAAAACCTCCAGCTTCTTTTACCTCAGGGCTCTTTTTAGGAAAAGAAGAACTCTCTCCATAGGGAACATTAGAGCAGAGTGAGGTAGAGCATTCCAGCCACTCAGCAGCCATTTCCCATGCGGGGCCCATTAGCGTGCACTGAGCAGACCCAACTTATTTGGAAAGAAGACTTGGTGTCTCCATCCCCAGTGCAGAAACAGCAGAACACGAGTGGGCTACAAACCATCACTGCTCCCCGGGGGCACAGAGGGTTTGGCTCCAGAGTCCATAGACTGCTGTTCGGATGCAACCAGAGAGAAGTGGGCACCAGCTCCCTGCTGGATCAAAGTTGATCCATATGAGAAATCCAGTGCCTCAGAGCTTCACACTCCAGCTTGCTGTGTAATAATTTCCCTTTGCAGACATGTGCTTGGGTTGTTGGCAGCATTGGAAGATTCATTTTTTTCTCAATTTTCCCCCCATTGTTGCTAGTTCTTCTTCAGTTTCATGGAGTGTTCAGTATTTTAACCGTATCTGGTTACTCTCTTGTCCTCAGAACCAGACAACATGGTGCCTATTGCAAGTGTCCAGTTCACGTCACAAGAACAAATAATCAGAGAATGAGAAATTTCCTGATTCAAATAGAAAAAACAATCCGCTATGGGCAAGGCTGTTGTTTTTTTTTTTTTTCTGAAACAGCTCTATTCAATAGGTTATACTTTTGGAGCTCTGAGCCCAGGAACAATACACTACAACAGCCCTTGGCCGCAGCACTGAAAAACACTTCCCAGACTCTTATTCAACAATGTTCATATCCTTGATCCTGTTATCTGTAACACACAGAAGGATTTTAACTATAATAAGCCATGTGCAGGTACTCAGGAATGGAGCTGTGAGATCTGACTGCCCAGAGCATGAGGAACAGGCTTGAGAAAAGCTTAATTATTTGACTAAAGGAATTACTTGCTTCCTTTATATTTGTTTGTTGTTGCAGCACTCACAGGAGTTGTACTGGAAATGCATTCTGAGCAGTGCACTTAGAATCTTGTGTCAGACTCAGCTCAGAAGTCTATAACTTGTATTATAAGTGCACCAGCATTATTAAAGAGGGAGACAAAAAACCCTCCAAAACCGACAAAAAAACCAAGTTGAAAATACCTTCAATACTCACACAACATCATAGAGAAGAGAAGGCAAGCTTAGCATTTCTTTCTTCTGCAGCAGATAACTGGGTTCTGTGAAGAGCTTCTGCAAGTTCTGCTGTCTACATTGTAATGCAAAAACACTACGTGGAAATCAAAGAACTCACATAATAAAAATTACAGAACTGCCAAGTTCAAACTGGTGAGCAGCAAGGATATGCTTTTCAATTCCCTCTCCTCCCTCCCCCAAGCAGGGCACAGAATCCAACTGGTACAAATACTGATTAAATTCTGAGGGTTATATTTGATATGTATTACGTTTTAAAGCACAGTTTAAAACAGCCTCAGGTAAACCTGGTTTTAAGCACAGATTAGTTGGCCTGCACAGATTAACTAAAACGTGCCTAACAAGTTTTTGCCCAGAACAACTCTGAAAGCAGATCAAAGTTCTACAGATGTGGTTCAGAAGCTACCCCTGCCAGTAAACACCAGCCTGCTTTATTTTCTACCCACTAAAACAACCGTTCCGAATCAGAAGCCAGTTTCCAAGCTCAGAAACAGAGTTTCAGGTTATACAGCAGAGTCATGCTTGCTACTTAAGGATGGCCAATTCAGCCGAGCTGTGACGTGCCAACCAGTAAGCAGGAGCCAGACAGCTGATGGGGCTGGGCAGGAGCCACAAGCAGCCACTGTTTTGTAGAGAGCTTTTCAGGAATCCCTCCTACAAGCCAGCCTTTTTTGCAAAAGACTACACTGCTGCTGTCTTTTACGCTGAATGAAATCCTGCAGATGAATTTCTGAACAAAATATCCTTTCAGCTTATGCAAATGCTGGCACACAACCTTTATACTCGGCCGGTCAGTCCCAGCACAGCTAAGGTTACATGGCTCTGAATGTTATCAAAATTGCTTTGTCTGTTACTTACAGTACCATTGTTCTCATGAAGTTCATCTAAGGATATGAGGAATGTAACACTTTTTAGAGAAGTAATACCTTTCAGGAGAAAGTTGAATTTTCACACGCAGCCTCATTAGGAGTCTGCTTTAGCACCAAAAGTCTAAATTCTCCCTTTGTGATACATATCAGCATGAGTTTACTAATTTCTAGTTTTAGTAGTATAATCTCCTTGTCAAACAAGGTAGAAACTCTTAAGGATATTGATGAAAACAAACAAGTGACCCTTCTCTAATTACTCCTACTGCCCACAGAGTCAAGGCAGAAACTCCCCATCAGCATTCATGCTCATAAAATAAATTGCCATGACAGCTACATACAGATTATTTTCTTTAACCATTGAGTATGTTCTTTGACTGTGCAATGAAGAAACTAAAACTATTAACCCACAAAACCTCTAAATTATTTAAGCTGAAAGTGTAGTTTAAATTCCTATGTGAAACTATTCTATATATCACCTATTTCCTATACTGTCCTCCTTTCCACAACTATATCCAGCGCAATGAACCAGTTCTGAATACTTGTGTTTGCTTTTTAATAGACCTCCCACAGCTTGCCCCAAAATGACTTCTTCCTTCCATCTGTTTAGACACATGCAAAAGTCAAATCCTGTCACGACCTTGAGGAGTCATGAAGAATCCCATAAAAAATTTCAAGCTAAAACTTCACGCTAAGGTATGTGGGGATTTTCTCTTTGGCAAAGCACGAGGAGGATATTTATGATGTCGCAGCACAAGGGAATGAATGTTACCAATCATTCTTCCTGACCACCTAAATGTAGTCATAGGGGAGTAAGACATACTGTATTATTGCTGTTGCTGCTCGGACTGCAGCGGGGGCTCGTGTGGAGGAGAGTGCTAAGCTCCAGATCAGCAACCATCTGTCGAGACTCGGCCAACGCGCGCTGCAGCTTCCTTACGGGGGAATGGGTGCCCTGGGGGAGACAGAAAGGGAGTCGAAGTTACAACATTATCTTTTTGGGAATATGTCAAAGGATTATAACATACCAAGAATCATCACTGTCATTTGGAAATGGCTTTGTCCAAAATACACAACGCTGGCCCCAACTCTGATATTTCTAATAAACACAGAGGCCTTTCTTTGTGTCAGCTTTTTAACAGATCGTCACACGTACGTAGCACACACAACAGCAGCACTTCAGTGATAAAGGGGAGAATGAAAAAAGGCATGACAAAGAGGCAAAACCAGGCTGAACAAGAAAGAAACAGTGTCTAATAGCTGTGTTCAAGTGCACTCAGACATTCTGCTTTACTGGAATTAACATATATCAGTCAGCATCCGTTATCCTAGTCTTTCACTGTTTTTAAACTCACTTATGCTGTCCCAGACATATTGAGACAAGAAGGAATTATTTCGAAAAAATAATTTACCACCTTTGCTACAAACCTGCTGTCTCATCATTCAAGTTCCTAATTCTTCCATGCTGGCAGACATTTGCTTTCCTACCATCACTCACAGTTCCCCTTAAAAATTAATGAAATATGTTCTGCAATAAAATACTGACTTGGTCCATGGTAGCACCGCAGCATCTGTGTGTTGGCTTCGTCACTGAAAGGTCATTGATCTCCAGAGGGAAGTCTTCATCAGAGAATTTCTCACATCTCGGAGGTCTGTCTCCTTTCTGGGTGGATGTCAAACAGGGAGAATCCACGTGAAAAGAATTCAGATCCACATTTTCTTCACTATTTAAAAAAAAAATAAGACATTGCCAGAAACAGCACCACCATTCTTTTTAAACTTTCAAAGGAAAATCATGGAAAACATAAATATTATGGGCCCTGAGCCAAGTAAACCATCTAGCATGTGAGATTACCCTGTTCCTCAGAGCGGCTCCCATGTTTAACAGCTTCATTAGATCAGTTTCATTCTCTGAGGACGACATTTTGACATTCAATCAGTTTCAAGAACAGCTACACAACCATGTGCTTCAGTATCTATTTAACCTTGTAAAGAGCACACAAAAGGCAATATCTAGTTCCTCCCAATACTCTGATACTCTTTCTTCTCTCATACTCTACTCCCTTTTTTTTTTTCTTTAAATCAAACATTAGGCAATCTAATATTTGTAGGTGGACTTTTCAAGGGAATTTCACGGGCTTTTAAAGTCATCATCTCACTTCAGAGATCACAGGAGAGCTTTCCCAAAGAGGTTTTATTTTATTTATTTTTAAACACAGCAGCAAATAGGAAAGTGCTGTTCGGGCGAACTGTGATTAAACCCAAAACTCAGTTGCCTGACTACTGAGTGTGGAGTTAAAGCCTATGATCTAATGGCGTACACCTTCCCTTGGGTTTTAAATTAATTTATCACTGGGTACATCTGAGTGTATTTAGGAGTATCTGAAAAGCAATTTAAATGACAGTTAAAGTAACAAATCATACCTTGTACATTATTACTGACCAAAGACTGACTCAGAGCTATCCGCTTGTCCTGCTACAAGGTCTTTAGCCTTTCACGTCAAATGATTGAAACTTTTCTCTTACACCTTTCCCACAGTAAAAGGTAACTTTATTATAGCCTACCCTAGAGAGAAACAGTTCTCAATTTCAATTCCTTAAATTACAATTTTATTAAAATGTACCAAATTTCTCCCTCAGCTCCAGCACCAACTCATCACAAGTTAAGACTAGAAATAATAAAAGCTGTAGCACATTTGAAATTATCTTGATCATCTGTTCTTCTGGGAACCCAGCAGCACCCTACCAGGGCCCCCTGTCCCCTCTGCTTTCTGTGGCTTGTACAAACACCCTGATTTCTGCCAGCAGTTTCAAGCTATGCAGTGTTCAGTTTCAACTTCTAATTTCCACTTCATACAGTTTTTTTAAAAGCAAATAAAGTAGCAACCACCTCCTCAAAATAAAACATTTCTGTATTCACCACATTTCTGAACAGAACAGAAGTACAGTGCTGTACAATACAGCATTGCCTATATTGGGTAAATAATCAAAAAACAGGTATATTTTAAAGAAAATACTACTTTCAAATTTACAACATTTCATTGAATATTCTTTAGATACAACTCATTCCTTACATGGCAAGACTTATCAAAAGATTTATTTTTAAGTGACATTCAACCTAAGAAAAAGCCCTTGTGGGGGATGCCAGCTCAGAAGGGTCTCTCTCTCATTTTGTTTCTCTTGTAAAATCCCGGGATACAACAGGCTTTCTTTTAAGAGAAAAAAAGCCCATGTCTGTGAGTTTCTGACATGGAAAGGCCCTGGGGAGACTCGAGGGAACAGGCTGTAGCTATCTAGAACAGGGGATGTGAGGAGATGTAATGAGCACTGACAGTTTGGAAGAACACACAGGTTGGCAGGGAGGGGGGGAACCAAACCATGTGATTTTGAGGCTGGGAGACTCAAAGGCTCAATCCAGCAGGAGCACACGGAGCAATTAACTGCTGACGCTCCATCTTTAAAACCAGAATTGAGATAAAAACCCAAAGGCAGCAAATGTTGGTCCAACACAAACGAAGTGACAAAATCAGAGCACACAGAAATGATTCCTGCACTATGATATTTCACAACCACTCTTGCAGTTGGATAAGGTATTCGACTGCGTTAATAGCCTTCTGGTTGGCTGTTCCAGAATTCAAGAACTCATGTCCAAAATATTTGCTGGGCTGACAGGGAGGTGCCAGCACCCTTCCCTACACACAAAATACATCATCAGCACTACAGAGCCAGCAATGGAAAACTGGAGGATCCAGATTCAAGTCCCAGGAGGAATGTTGTGTTGGGTCTCTGCCATTAATGGCTGAAGAAGCAGCCCAGGCTGAGGACTGTGATACTACAGCCCTCCCCCAATTTATGGGGTGAGAATTTATTCGGTGGCAAATGAGAGTCAGCGGAGGCTGGAGCGCAGACAAGTCTGGGATTTGCACTGAATCAATCATCTCCAATTAGCAGGGCTCCTAGGACCAAATGTGGGCATCAAGAAAGCCCGACAGCTCAGCAGCAAATCCCAAACGGGTAGAGCAGCCCTTCTGTATTTAGGGATATCAGCTCTATCTGCATTGCCTGGGTTGAATTTGTCCCTTCTCCCCTAAAATCCCCTTAAGGACAAGACAAAAAAGTGAAAGCAGTTTTCACGATTCAGCCTTAAAAGAGATTTGGAGAGATGGCAGTGTGTCATTTGTGCTGCTGTGGGAGCAGACAAGATGTTCGAGGTAAATGTTAAGGGTAGTGGAGTCTTTTGAATGATTTATGGACAGTGGAAACTAGAGTGAGCCCATACACAGTGTGAAGCTCAGCTAAGCTGTGTGGGAATGTGCCAGGATAGCATTCTTTTTCAATGGCTGCCCATTCACCTTGTTTCTGAGCAGGTCTGTCTCACTGCAGTAACAATTTCTGTAATATTTTTGTTTTAAAAGCAACACAGAATGAAAGAGTCCATAGATCAGATATTTCCATTCCATAACCTCAATTTGTCTGGATGTTGGGCAGACATGCTGGCTAAATTTCTTAGCAGGTTTAAACAGCTGTTCATTTACTGTACTTGTCAAACCACTAGCTGAAGAGCTACTCCCCTTTCTCCTCTCTGTCTAAAAGGCAGCTATGAAATCTCTGAAATCCTTCTAAAATTGAGCTTGGTAAGTCAGTCAATTTTTTTAAAGGAAATAGAGGAACCAATGCAACAAATCCACAGAAAGTCAGAGCTCTAAATGCCCTTGCTTGTGCAGGCATAAAACTACTTCTATAAATGTGAAGCAGCATTTGTATCTCAGACACCTGTGTATTTTTCCAACGCTTCTCAGCATTAGAAACCTCATTCTGCTCATTCCCAACCACACACCCTTTTTCCTCCCCCAAAGTAAACACAGGGATAGAGTCCCATGAAGGAAGACACACTGGAGAGTGGACAGATTGCTGTCCTTTAAATCTTGCCATCTCATTTTCTTGCCCTGAATGAGGAAAGCAGCCTGTGCAGAAGAGCCGTGTCCTACATTCTTGCCCAGCCACTGTGTGATTTCTCAACAGAAATAACAGCCACTAAAGCATCACACAAAATCTAAGTCCGTTTCTTGCCTTACAGAAACATCACTGTAGAAGTCCAGCTCTGGTCAGAACATATTTTACCCACCAGATTTACAAGCAACATCCAGGATTTCAAAAAAATCATAGGATTTTTCAAATCTGCATTTTTCTCAATTAGTTTCTTTGGCAAGACATGTAGTATTGCAGCTTCTCCTGCCCACTCAGCTCTTGGGGATAAGAGATGCAAAAAAAATGAATGCATAAAAATAGAAGCATGATACCTTACAGCTATTTTAACTTATTTAAATTTACTACTTTTCAAGTTGGTAGGCCAATTTTAAAACAGCAGCTTACACATCACTTAAGATAATATGAATTATTGAAAGCTTGTATACTCAAGTTTCTACACAACTCCAGTTTGTACCTATCTATTTCTTAAATGTAACAAACACATAACCTTTTTGAGCTGGCACAATTCGTCTCCTGTGCAGTTTTGAGATGGCTGCAATCTATTCCATCCCATATATTTCCATCTCTTTTCGTGGGTTTGAAAATCTTCAACCATTCTGGATCTGATACTGGCTCCCACCAGGCATCTTTTTTAACGACGTTGTTACTACTACAGGCATCAGATTCAGACTCGTGAATTGCAGCAGGAGCCTCTCTGCTTTTTTTCAGAATTCCAGTTCTCTCTTCACAAGTTTTATTTTCATTATCAGTTTTGTCAGATGTGACAGTGTTCTGGATCAAAGTACTTGGCGAATCTATGCAAGAACTGACATTAAGCCAATGCTCATACTCAGGTGAAGATGACTCAAAGGTTTGCTGGTCTCTGCTCTCCACTCCATTCTCAGAAATTTCGCTGTTTCTCAATGGCCTTGCGTTGTTTGTCTCACAAAATAGTTTGCTGCCTAGCTCATCAGAGCTTGATGCAACATCCTGCCTTTCTTCTTCTTCCGTAAGGACAGCCAAGACTTTCACAACTTTTTGACACCGGTTTAAGTACGCTGAGGTAGTTTCCTCCAAGTCTGATGCATTCAGTAACAGTCTTTTATCTACTTCACACATCTCAGAGGTGATTTTTACCCTACTTTTTGGAACTTGTGCAGTTCCACAGTCCTCCCATGTCTTGTGGGTGCCCTCAGTCCTAACTGTGTCTGTCTCGCTGTTACTTTCAGGGGCAGAGAATGTCACCCCTATGCTACAATGGCACGATAAAGAAAACAGTCAGAAATACTGCATTTAAAGAGCATACATAACTGTACTCAAGGTTAAAGCTGTACATCAACCAGAGGCTCTAGCCATGGTTCTGCCACAGTTCATGCGACAACAGGCAGCTGTGTCCTGCCAAGACCCGACAGAATTCTGTCCAGATTTGGCTGCTACTCCCCAAAATCACTCTGAGTTCCCTCATGTTTTATATAACGTGGTGATTCTGTCTGAGCCTCCAGAATGCACATCAATTTCCTAATCTGAAACCCAAATAAACTTTGATTTTTAAACAAAAGTCAGATTAACACCTTTACTACCAGTCTATTCCATTTTTTAAAAATGCATTAACTGTCTGGTTGCATACAATGTTTTAGTCTGTGACTGATATTCACAGTGTCTCCTGACCAAGTGAAAAAAAGCTATCTGACAACTTCACTGGATGTTTGTGGCTGAGTCCAGCAAAGCCATCTTGACACAGCACACATCTCTTTCAGGATGTTAGTTGTGAACAGTGAAATCTCTCTTTGAGAATAAACTACTAAAAAAAAAAAAAAATTACCTCCTTTCATGTGATGCTTTTTCGTGCTTTTGACTTAATTCCTGAGAGCTCTCCAAATTGACATGAAGAAATTGCAAGTCACGCTGCTGTTTTATGTAGATCTGTTTAAAGATATGCACATTAAAGATAAGAATGCACATTAGTGAAAGTCTAGAGTGCAGGAACATTGTCATCAAGTCCTAACATACTGCCTCTCTTCCAAAAATATCCTCAAAACATTTTTATAAACCAATATCTGTAGTCAAACTTGTCAAAGCCTTCCAAATCCAAGAGGCCATCTCTGCACAAATTTAGGAAAATAATGTTTTGCAGTAATAAAGAATATTTCTATTAGAAGACTGCAGTGGTCTTCGGAAACAGAACCACACTGAACCATAAGTACAGTATCATTATTGTTATTTGATATTTAACACGTTATCACATTGTTTAAAGTCATGTAGAATTCCAGGACGTGCAATGACGATCCTAGTATTTGGCTTTCACTGATGGGCATTTTTTGTAAAGCTAACATAGAAGATAATACCATCAATTAATTATTTGCAATAAAAAAAAAAAATTGAACATGCCCTGAGAACCTCAAATGAGTACAGTGAAAATGCTGGTTTTAAGTCTGCCTTGAAAAAACAGATCTTTCAGGACACCACTGCCCTTTATCCTGCATGAATTCACCTTGGGCCCGTCCCATTCCCACTGCCTTTCACCCGACTTCTGAAGCTTCACACCTTCTCTCACAAACTGACCAACTGTTACCTAATGGGGTGCCCCCACTTCACTGCTGTGAGGGTGGTGGTTACTCACTGGAGGACCAAGTAAATACAATTATACAAAAAAGGCAAAAAGCTCATGTAAATACAAGATTTGTACCACACCGTTAACCAAAAAAAAACCCCATTCCATAGGGATCCCAGCATGGCAGAAACAGCAATTTTTTTTCCTTAATTAAGAATAGCTAGATCTAACTTTTTTTATACTATTCCATGCAGATCTGATGTTACTGAAAAATGCCTTCATCATCTCTTAGCAGAATCATAATTAGGGTTGTACCTGTCGCAAACTTGATAGTTCTGTGTCAGTCCGTGCTTGTTTAGACCTGGCAAACTGAAGAAGTTGATCCTTTCTCTTTGATTTCTCAACTGTTTCAAAACATATAATTTTTTAATTACTTAAAGTGAATAGACACGAAGCCAGCACATTTGTTAATGCATATGTTGCAGTCAATGTGGGTACCTAACTAAAATGATTTTCTTAAGATCAACAGGATCTCTTTCCCCTCCAAACAAAAACAGCACAAAAACCACACAACTAAGCAGATAAAGTATATTCCTTGGACTTTTCACCAGCAACTAGCTTTATTTTACTAGCAGTAATATTCTGCTTCATGGACTGATTTATTTTACCTTTTCATGTTAACATTCTTCCATGGAAAGGAAATTAAGTCATTAATTCTAATTCATGCTTTGTACTGGGAAGTGCTGGGAAATACTGCCCATTGCTGTTAAAATAACAAGACACGGGATCAATATTTGGCAAAGGTCATGAGAGATAAAAAGCCATAGGCAAGCAAATCATCTCAGAGCAGAAGACATCTTTGGTCACTTAATCTTTCAAAGTAAACTTTGTCTAAACCAAAGCCATCAGTTAAAGAAAAAAACAAGAGAAAAAGTGAATTTGTAAACATACTTCTTCCATACAAAACTGGAGAGAGTGAACGGGCTGGTAATTTCATAGGGCCTAAGCTTTAGGTTTTGCACATGGTTTCTCTTCAGTAGGTCACGACTTTCTATGTAACCTATGTCAGAAGAGAGAATAGCACCCCCATTTATCGTATTAATACCACAGGAGACATAAAGGTCTCAACATTTTTCAAGAGAGAATCCTTTGAGCCACTTCTCCATGCATAATCATATCGGTCAACTTTCACAAGACTTTATAAACTGTCCCTGCAGAAGCCCCAGTTACTGCTTTCATAGAAGAATGACACACGAAGGCATATGCCTTTATTAAACTGCAAGAAAGGCAGGTAAGAAGCTGCCTCCTTCACAGGTATTAGTGAACTGTTGCTGTCTAGAAGTCTCCACGCAGTTGAAAGCTCAGGTACGAGATGCCAACTGCCCACACTCACCAATCAGTGCAAGCTCATTCCTCAAGGAGATGTTTTCTTGTCTGAGGTGAATGATTTCTTCCTGCTGCTTATTATTTTCCTTTATCTTTTCATATAGGTTATCTTTAAAACAAAACACAGTATTTCCCAGAATGAAAAGGAATCACGTTGGTCTGCACTGAATTAGGTGCCCAGCATAAACATTTACCTTTCAGCGTATTTGTTTCAAGTATTAGTTCTTTCAGCCTCAGTTTAAGGTCTTGCTTTTCTTCATTGAGACTTAATTCCTCCGTCTTTGCTGCACGCAATGCGCTCTCCAGCTTCCTGAATTTCAATGTAAACTCAGTAATGTGATCAGTTGTTTCAAGTATAACCTCATCCTGAAATATGAAATAGAATGTATTCTTGATTATTGGTTTATCTTCACGTACAGATTTTGACAAAACAATAGTACATCTTACTGCAGCAGCTGGAAATACTTTACAGATTTTCTTCTCAGCTCTCAAGGAAAAAACCCCAAAAATCAAAGCCACGAAACAAGCTTGTTTATGAAAACAAAACAGTTTATTGTTTGTGGACCACTTTTCTCAGACAAGCCTAAGAATTAAACTACC
The DNA here is from genome assembly GCA_004320125.1 of Scolopax mira. Taxonomy (NCBI): domain Eukaryota; kingdom Metazoa; phylum Chordata; class Aves; order Charadriiformes; family Scolopacidae; genus Scolopax; species Scolopax mira. Next base: position 81,769 of record BJBW01006628.1, read on the forward strand.
CCACTGCAGCACAGTCACCAGTAACTGCACTGCAGTTTGGCCACATTTACTGCTGATGAGACAACAGATGTTACCTTCAGCTTAAGCATAGTAAGAAGCTCCTGCTCTCTCGCTTGCAGCTGGCCTGATTTAGCAGACAGTTCCAAAACTGAGCAGTGGAGACTCTGATTTTTCTCCTAGTGAGCAGAAATAAAGAGCGTCAGCCCCTACTTCAGTGATTCAAAGTTAGTATTTTTCCAGTAAATGTTTACACAGCTTTATTTGAACATCATGAATGGCAATGTGGGATTCTGAGTGTACTGTGAGGATCTGGAAAAAAGAGGACCAGAGTAAAATTTTTCCTCAGTTCTCTACAACTAAACTTGCTTCCAATCAAGAATGTCTTAATATCCTGCATGTCTTAAGTCAAGCTGATTATCCAAAAACGCAGAATACTGCTTCACTGTATTGCATACAGGGAGAGAAATCATCCCAATAAACCTATCATTGCCAAGTCACTTAAAAAAAATAATCTAGAACTCTTGAATACCAATTATTTTCATACCCTTAAACAGTTTTCAGAATGTTACAGCTCACCACAGTAATCAAAGCTGTAAATAAAACTTTCTGGAACTTCCCAACCAAGTACCAGTACTGGGGGCCAGCACTGCCTTTTGCCATCACAGTGCCTGATGGTTTTGAAGGCAAGTTGGTTCTAAGCAGCATTCTCCAAACCTAAGCAAACAAACAGCAAACTCCAAATCCTAATTTAAGAATGCTTCCCCCACCCCTTTTTTCTCCCCAACAAATCAGAGCTATACCTTAACCTAAAATTACTGTAGTAAAAGACAAGTGCCACTGGCATTCTGTACCTGCACAACTGCAAAATCAGACCATTGCTTAATTCCTACCTCCAGAGCCTGACAGTGAACAGTTGCATCTGCTACTTTTTGAGACAGCTCTTTAAACTTCTGTTGTGTATATTCAAACGTTGCCCTACTGTCATTCTGCTGGGATTCGAAGAACTTTAACCTTTTGGTGAGTGATTTTATGATGTCATTTCTCTTGTTCAGCTCATCTGAAAAAGAGAGACAAAGCTACACGTGAGAAAACAGCTCAGATACTGTCATGCAGTTTTTTAAATCTCAGAAATAATTTAATCCAGTGTATTAAAATCATGTGATTCAGGAATGGACACCCACATTGCATACTCTGAAGCAGGTTCCCCAAATCAGATGGAACATGAACTGTGTGGCACCTCTGTACTATGGCTGTCAAACAAGCCTGTTCAGAGCTGCCAAAGCTGTGTGGCTCGTGGATGATGTCAGAGTTGTGCACTAGAACCTCAGGGCACGGGGCTCTGCAGTACACCAGCAAGTTTTCAAATTGTTCTTCTCCATCTTATTTATTCAGATTTTTTTTAAAGAGTCCACAGAAGCAACTCATATATTCGAAAGAGAGAGAGCTATCTGATTATTCTATCTCCTTCAAGATCAGATCACTTTAGTACCATCATAGAAATTTTCATCTCAGAAAGAAGACAATCAAATTTAAGGCTGAAGGGCAGAAAACTTTTCCTTATATGATGAAAAACTGTTATCAAAGTGTTTAAGCACCTGAACATACATAAGGTCTTATTCTTGACACACACAATACTTACTGTCTAATAAGTTGCATCGTTCTGCTAAAGTCAGTCTTTTTTGCCGATCATCCTCCCAGGCGAGAAGCTCTCTCTGATGCACTGCAACCATGTCATTGAGTTCCTTATCACGATCCTTCAGTTCTGCAATTAGAAGCTGGAGTTCTTGCCTCTGTTTCTGAATGGTGCTGTTCTCAAGGCTTAGGCTATGTTTCTGTAAAAGGTAACACATGGAACATAGTAATAAATAAATTTTTTAAAAAAGGAACAAGTTCTCTAATAATAAACTCAAGGTTTTAATTTAGGTTAAAATATTTTTATATTATAAACAGAGAGCATTCCAGAAAGTTCCTCATAGAATGGTTGAGTTGGAAAGGACCTTAAAGATCACGAAGTTCCAACCCCCCTGTCCTGGGCAGGGACAACCCCCACTAGAGCAGGTTGCTCAAAGCCCCATCCAGCCTGGCCTTGAACACTTCCAGGGATGGGGCAGCCACAGCTTCTCTGGGCAACCTGTTCCAGTGTCTCCCTGCCTTCACCGTAAAGAATTTCTTTCTGGTATCTAGTCTAAATCTCCCCTCTTCCAATTTAAAACTGTTACCCCTTGTCCTGTTATGCTTGTGGTGCTGCCTGTGGTCCTTGACTGAAACCATTAGCAGTACCAGGGGTACTTTCACATCAAAAACAGAGCGCTCTGATCGTTAGCTACGCTTTCATTTTTTACCTGGGCTGAAGCAGAACACGGCACTGATGAATTCATAGGGGACTGGGGACCAGAGAGACACCAGGCATTAGTGGATACTGGTAAATATTTACGGCTGTAACCTTCCGCATGGAGGCTGCCTCTGATTTAAGCACTACATGGTTACCCGCCGAGACCGCTGCTGACCCTGCAGAACGACAAACGCCAGCCGTTGAGAACCCACCGAGGTGGGGGCACAGCCCTATGGCCTCCCAGGCCCCCGAGTGCCACCAGCTCGGGCGACAGACCCCTTGATGCCCGGTGCCCTCCCGCACGTCGGGGCCGCCACCCTCTCCTCAGGGGCCTTCCCCCTCCCCTCAGCCCCGCCGCCCGCGCCTCAGGGGTCTTCCCCTCCCCTTGGGACCACCCTCCACGGACCTTCCCTCCACAAGCCCCGCCGCCGCCCCCCCTCGCCCCCGGCAAGGGCCTTCCCTGCCCCGCCCGTTGCTCCGCGCCCTCCGCCAAACCCACCGGCGCCCTCGCCCTGACGTCACGGCGGTGCCCCGCCCCCGCCAGCCGTTGAGTGGCCGCCCTCGGGCGGCGGTTGGGCAGAAGCTCCGCCCTCCCCTCAGCGGCGGAGCCGCGGGTTCGAATCCCGCGCCCGCCTCAGGCCGCGCTCTGCCGGCGGGGCTCGGAGCTGCATGGAAAAACGTGGTAATTAATAAAGATGTTAAGAGGAAACAAGTAAAGAACCTGACTGGATGTTACAGGATGACGGTAACTGCCTTGCTCAGCTTTTAAATTGAACAATTACAGCAATATACAGTTTTCTCATTAGATATACCTTTGTCAACTAAAGCCCTCATAAACAAAAATCACAGACAAAAATAGAACTGTACTGTTGGATGTACAACGTGTCACCCCCTTGGGTTTGACCTCATCTAGGTTTTTCAGAGCCAGGAGGAGGACTGTTCCAGGCCTCTGCAGCCAGGGAGCATTTAGCATTATTAAATGATATTGTGAAACCCAAGGCAGGGAATATATGCCCGAGGCCCTTTGCAGGGGGACAAGGGCAGAGCAGGCACCCGGCCACCAGCATGGCTTATGGAAGTAAACAGTGGCCACTATAAGGTTAATTACTACCCCTCGTGAACTAGCAGCATGAAAAGCATAAAGCCACTAAACTTATCTCACCTACAAAACCAGCAGGATTATGAGTTTGTTTGGAATGACAAGAACAGATTAAATACTTCACACCTATTCCTCAGTGCTTCCACTTAGTAAAATAAAACAGTTCAACCTACAACAATCATCTAAGCCAACTGCCTGGCCACTTCAAGATGCATCTTCCCTTAATTGTTAGCAAACCTTTAGAATGTTTGTCCCATTCTAATTTCTAAAATACTACACAGGTAAAAGAGAGGCTTAGTACATTAGCCATGTGCCTTACTCAAGGCTCAGCAGACAGGACAGCAAATGAAAAAATCAGCTTTTAATGACTTTAATTACTGTTTTCCTGTAAGAACATTAGAGGAAAGCAGCTGTAAAGAAAACAGAAACTGTATTCAGTGAGGAACATTAATTTTATTTAAATCTACTTCATGCGTAAGCATGATAGAACCCCAATTTAACTTTGGCAAATATCACAACAAAAAAAACAAGCAGCCTATACAGAACAGTGAAAATGCCAAGGATCTGGGTTCTCCACAGTTTCACTGCAGAGCAAATGAATTCAGAAGCCCCACTTTGGCTACATCATTTATAACCATATAATTAAATAAAGGTAGTCTTTCACTATCACTTCTTGACTTCTCCGAGATCTTCAATGCTATCATCATCCACCTAGGGAGAAAAAAAAATGCCAAAAGAGAGCATATTAAGTATATTTTCTTCCTAAATGTCTCAATATTCACCACTGTAATGTAATGAAGTGTGGGAGAAGTATACAGCACTATCTGAGATTCCCTGCTGTAAATTCTAGGCAAGGGACACCCATAGGACAGAGCCATGTCTCTGGGGCTCTGAACAAAGACCACCTGACAAAATCAGGGTTATTTCAGAAAGAACTACAGCCAGAAACCCAGAAAAAGGGAGAACCAAAAAAAGCACTTGCGATGGCAGCAGCACAACCACGTTCTCAACCGTCAACATTTCAGGCCAATTTAGCTACTCTCTTCTTCACAAGTATGTGTGGGTTTAGTTTTTGATTGGCTTTTGGGTTTTTTGTTTTGTTTTTGTTGTTGTTTTTTTTAATTTTGCAATATTTAAAGAGATTTTGAAAAATAGAATGGCAATGTGAGAATACCCAGGCATTCACCGTTAAAAAAGGGTCACAAGGAAGCCAGAGATATTTGACTTCCACCAACATGCCTTCCTCACCAACGTATCCACAGTAACAGCACTACACATTTAGGGAATTAATGTTTCCTGGATAATGGAAGCAACATTTAACTTCAAGTTTAATCACTCCTTAACCTTGTCATTCATAGGTGGGAATGCAATGACTGGTCTTTTATTTCTCTGCAACAATCTATGCTGCCAAAGATAAAACCATTTTTGAGAATCATGCAGAAAACTAGAGTTCTGACAGGAAGGGTTTATTACCTCAGGCCATTTCTCCTGGATTACGTCGATAATGTCATCTGTAAAGTCCCCCTGAATGATGATTTCATCTTCTCCCGTTACTGAGGCACCACAGGAAAATTTCTGAGCAAAAAACCTTTGTGCTTCCTTAAGATCAATTTCTGTTGACAGGAAAACAGACAGTTTAAGTACAGTCGTTTGATACAAGCATTTTCTCAAATTTTAAACCAAAAGCTTGTTTTATCTGTTGAAAAACTAGTGGCAGTTAACAGTTAAAGCTCTGCAACATTTTCCAGTGGAAGCAAATACCTGTTGTTTACATACAAACATAGCAAACTCTTTGAGGCAAAAATCAGTGATGTCCTCTATGCATTCCATTTATGCATGTCTGTGCTACATGTGCTCACCAGAGAAGCACATGCAGAAACTCCAGTTCTATGTAGTTTCCGTAGCTTTTCCATAGAACTGCTTCAATATGTTCCTTTTAGAAACACGCCCCAAGGATTTTTGAAACTGGCTTCCAGCACAAAGAGACACGGCCACTTCAGCTCAAGTGCGTATGACTGATCCCTCAAGAAGACTGACAATTCTCTCATGCAGGAAATACATATCTCATTAATACAACCAAGGTTAAAACATACCTTTTTAACAGAATGAATTTGTGATCAATGTGGGAAGTAAGATCTTGTTATAAACACCAAGTGGCTGTTTGCAGCTGAACCAAAGCTTTGTAGGACAGCATTGTTAGTGAAAGTAGAAAGGTAGTTAAAGCCTTCTTTAATCAGTCTCAAGAATAGGTCAAATTAATTGTCAATAACATAGTTAGTGGTTTGATGGAAATAAGAAATTTTTTAATTATAAACCTGTTTATTTTCAGAGACAATAGACTACTCTGAAGTCTAACAAGTGGACTGCTATGGGAAGCTGTGTTTCAGAGTAACTTACTTATTTGCAAACACCACAGAAACAAGAACTTTATTAATTTATCACTGAGGGAAGTTGGCATGCTTTGGTACTGTTAAAAGCACCTTGGGATTTTCACCTCACACAGATGGAAGTGGATCTCTCAGTGTAATACAATCAGAAGCAGCATCATGAAGTTAAAGGCAAGAACATCTAAAACCAACAAAACCCACCCCAACAAAACTCAACTCACCAAACGTTGCAAGGCCACACACTCTTGTGACATATTTCTTCTTTGCTCTAGGAATTTTAGCTATTGTAACTTTCTGTGGTACAGTCTTCTTTTTCTGTTTTATCTGACCTCTTCCACCTTTAAAACAGAGTATAAGGTTATATAATTAATTAAATGACAACACACTTAATCAATGAAAAAAAACATACAAGGTAAGATTTCAACCCTATAAACAAAGAAGTTGTTGTCTCCCCATCAGTGTTGGTAAACAAAAATATATTTTGCACATTGAATGTCTCACATTGGGTTTTTTAATTATCTAAAAAGGTCCCATGTCATCAAAGCTCAATATTACAATAACCTACAATATATTCATGTCAAATGTGCATTAAAGTACAGCATGCAGAGCAGAACCCTGTTCCAATTATCAAAAAAAAAAAAGGGGGGGTTCCTTACACTTTATTAATCGCTGCATTCGTGCCATATTTAACCCCCCCCTTTCAGGAACAAACTATTATTTTAATGTCGTTCATGAGTTTAACATCCTTTGTGTTTGTGTCTGAGGAAAAGCAAGTTACTCAAGTCCACGTACTGAGGCCATGATGATGTGCCTACAATGGCTGTTGACAGATTAAGTTCTAGATACTGGTGCTTGACCCCAGTATGAACCATATTCCCACATATGAGCCAGCAGAAGACACTACCCCTCTGAAACAGAAGCCAGCTACAGTAGCTCACTTCCACATAACTTAACAGCTTCCTTACTGTCTCTAGGCCAACCTGAGGGAACACTTCACATATCAGGCATTTATTAGTCCAAGTACATCATGCAAAAGATACATTCCACTCATTAGGATTCTTCAAGTCAGATTAAGATCTCAGTAACTTTGTATACAGTCCTCAGGTTACTCCAGGGTAACCAGTTTCATGTTCTCAAGCTTTCTTAGCATGAAAACCTAAAGAATTTCTAACAAACAAACTCACCCCTTCTGATTACTTTTTCTAACATGCAGTGCTTTCAATTCTGCATTACTGTAAATTGATATCCAATAAGCTAAGTAAATTTCTGTCTCAAAAATTCTTCAGTAAATTTCTGCAGTGTCTTAATAAGTTTTTGCTTGTTTTTCCTCACCCTCTTTTTTTTTTATAGTCAATCTTAAAACATCATACTTAAGACTATGCTACAAGTTTTCATGAAACTTTAGATTCTATGAGAAAATCCCTAAATATTTTAAATACTAGTATTTTAGAATCAAAAAAACCCAACTGAAAACTAACAGTACCAACGCCACACAATAAATAAATGTAGAAAAGAAAATGTCCTGAAATCCCTGGGAAAAGCATCCAAGCTACAGGATGTAAATAACTGTTGTCACTATACTTGCCTACTGACAAGGTAAACACAACTAGTTACCAAGACACAAAAATATAACATCTGCAGTGACATGTGGCTTAAAATCTGAATCTTACTGGGCTATTAACCATAATTTCTGGAGCACTAGAGACAACTGACACAGGCAAACGCATATTAACAACCCCAGCATTCTGATTTGTAATGGAAAATATGTTAATTAAACAGAAAGAACCCCAATGATAGAAGATAAAAACATGTTTAAATTGTTTCATATATTTTGTATCTTCCAAAGTTGTTTTGTGAAAATGTTTTTCATTGATATTGCTAGGAAGAGACCTAGCTGTTAAGTGAGACATAAGTGATGGTGTTAAAAGCGTAAACCCAAATCCTGTTACATGAATACAGAGGAAGGACTGAAGAAAAAAAAAGGCAAAAGCAGTGTCATGAGGCATTAATAGAGGAAAGCAGTCTTTGTTCTACTCTGCAAGTAACCTACAAACTGCTCACTTGCTTGGCTGATTGGCAGGTTAAACGGGGCAGAAACAAGTATTCCGGGAGGCACGCCAGGTGATTTTTAGGTTGAGAAGAATTACTCCCTGAATAAGTGCAACAGAAACAACAGGAACAAAGAGACACACAATTCAGGTCACCTTTCACTTGCTGCTACTACTATCCAAGTCTTCCATCAGTATATATCACCATGATAACTCTGCTACCGCTAGAAGACAGACATTTGGTATCTTTTGTGCAGAATCAAAGCATAGCTAACAAGCAAACTACAAGGAATCCACACCATGGTCTAGACCAGCAAGTGAGAAAGGGATGTCCCAAACTGCTTATAAATGAGTACCGCAATCAACTATTTAGACCTTGCCTCTCTTTTGCTTCTTCTTCTCTTCTTCTTCTCCTCCCGCATTTCCTTGGCCTTCACCAACCCCAGGTTCCTGTTTAGGTGAATTTTCTTAAAGAAAGGAGTAGGGAGAGGAAAAAAAAAGAGAACAAAGTTAGTGGTGAGAGAACCACAGCCTGACAGGAATAGGAAGTAAGGTACAGTGATATTTTGCTAAAACTGTAAGCTCTTTGCTTAAGTGCAGCAGCCCCTTGGCTGACATGTGTTACACCTTCACTGCAGTACTTAGCCAAATTAGACTTCAGAAGAGCTTTAGCTCAAAGATACAATTTCAATAGTTCTCTTCACATAATTTCCACAGACACAAGCAGACAGAAATTAATTATAGTGTTAATATTGAAATTCCAAATGCAAATCAACAAGATCCCCATTATTGCTGACCTTTCCTCCAGCCACCCACAGTACAGACATAAAATCCATATTATTACTGAAACTACATATTGTTTATTCAGTGTTTTCTGACATTATCAAAAGTATTTTCACAAAATCCAGAAGCAATGCAAACTCCTAAGAGCATTATTAACTCTCACACTCAATACAGCAGGAAAAGGGAATAGATGAGAGTCAGACAAGCTCAAAGATTTCTGAATATGTCTAAGAGTAAATAGAAAAGATTCTTACCTACTGTGAGTTTTGCAAACTCATCTGGAAAATTCTTTTCTAACCATTGTCTGCATTTAGTCACATCAGGCATGTATTCGCAGTACTAGAGAAGAAAGATGATATGAATATTGTGAGCAGAGTAACTACAAAATATGTCACAAACAAATACACTGAAATATATTTGCAATTCAGCTCAGCCATTTCTCCTTAAAATGACTGAATACAAATACTCTACTAGAGCATAAGAAGAAACCCTAAAGATGAGAGTGGCTGAAGCAAAGAACTTCCACAATTAAGAAAAGCCAGAAAAGGTCAGAATCATAGGACAGAAAAATGAAACTCAGGCAACAAAAAAAATTAACTCACCTCTGTTGGCAATGAACAGACTGGAGAAAGAAGGGAGGAAAAAAAAATTACAAAAAGAATTTCTTTACTTACAGCCTTAGTGTTAAATTCACAATGGGTTTTTTTTGAGTTAGGGATGACTTCTTACGTCCTAACTTGTAGTTATAACCACACAATGACTCAAAAAAAAAATTTACTTTATTGATACTACTCCCTATTTAAATTTTTCTCGGTCAATGAAGGAAGGGAGGGAGATGTCTAGAGCTCTGGGAAAAAATACAGAAAGAAATACCAGTTCTACTCAAGGCAAAAGACAGACCTAATAAATTATCACGTGTTTTAGCTTTCCTTTTTCCAGGAGTTGCCAATGTCCAGAAGAGGGGCTTGGCCCCAGAACAAACCCAAAGCAATCGTGCAGATTTTCACGCTCAACAGGGATTATTTCCTAATCCCCTGCAACTGCATTCAAGCCCAAAGCAAAATAACATACCTATCTAAAAAACATACCTGTCAAGTTTATTTATTTCCCTTTATATTTCATCTGCATAACAACAAATGTAATAATTCTACATTCACCCAAAATGCTTCAGATAAAACACACAACATGAGCTATTTCAGAAAGACAATCAGAAAGGTCAAGCTGACCAAGGTCTAGCTTGACAATAAAAGCTAACCAAGAGAAAAATCTCTGATCTCTCATTCTTTCTGCTAGGCTGTCCTCACAAACAGCACATTGTAAGAATCATGGACAACTGCCCCTTCAGCACTTGCCTCCGCAGTAGAGAACACGAAGAGGATAGTCAGCATCTGACCTGGCACCGCTCCTTACGTCTCCTCTGCAGTCAAGGACCACAGGCTCAGCTACATCAGTGGCCATGTCACAAGCCTGGAGGTCATAGAATGAAAGAATCAGGACCTAAATTCTGGGTTAAAGTTATTCATATCTTTCTCAACTCAACAAGAATCCCACAGAATAACAAATCTCAGAGAAAAAACAAGTACAATCATAAAAAGAAGAGAGATCAGTGAAGAAAAAATAGGACTCAAGAAACAATAAAAAAAATTATAAGAAAAATGGCTGAAAAAGATATGAAACAGTATGGAAATACAGCACATTGAAGAAAAAAAAAAAAAACCTGAAGCGCCACAAAAAACAATGTAAAATAAAGATCTATGAGAACAACATATACAACAACAGAACATACCAGGTTAAGCAAAATGTTAAGTATCATGTTAAATCAGTGGTCTATTAACAGTAGGTGGGGGGAGGTAGAGACAATATCCTAGCAAAGAAAAGGGCACTTAAATCAGGGTCTGAAGAGCTACAACCCCAAACACCACAAGACAAGTGAGCCAAACTCTGCCGGCTAATACAATTAGGAATGGTTTATACGCATGGATTTTAAGACAAGTGGCTTAAAATATATGAGTCAACAGGGAAGGAGTTTGCAATGCGTAAGAAGTCCCCCGGGACCACGGGAACTAGCAGGATTTGTGCGTGGAAGACTCTGAGCCAGGATGCTGTAAGAACTGTGCCTGGACAGTAAAGAGAGCTGAGGGAAAATGCCACCACCAGATGGTGGGGTTCGGGATGGGGGGACAGCAGGGAAAAGCGGAGGAGGGTCACAGTGACGGGAAAAACGCTGGAGTGCCCATGGAAACCTCAAATGGGGGAGGGATGGCGCTGGGTAGCAGAGGGAGGTCAGGAGAAGGGTGCTGAGGTACCAGGGGTGGTGGGGATTCTCTGACGTGGTGGATGAGGGGCTCAGAGTTGAGGGGAAGGAGGGCGCCGGGTGCCTGAGGGAGCAAGATGCTGAGGGACGAGAGGCGAGGGGGGTCAGAGCCGCGGTACGGGGGCAGGGTGTCGGAGCTGGTGCCGGGGCGCGGAGAGGCCGGGGACGCCGGGGCAGGTTACCCGCCGGCGGTAGAGCGAACTGGGGAGCTCGGGGGCAGCAGCGGCGTGGCGTTACCCGGGAGGTCCCTGAGGCCGCGGCGGCGGCGACTGCGGCTGCTGCTGCTCCCCCGGTGGCGGTGGCGGCTCCCCTCACACACCGCGCGGCACGTGCGCCCGCCCCTCCAACCTCTCGCGAGAGCCCCGCGCGTAACGGGGCGGGGAAGGGCGCGGCACCGCTGGTTTTGAGCCCGGCGGCTCTCCGTTACTGGGGAAGGCGCCAGCGTGCCCGCCATTGGCTCGCCCGAGGCACGTGACCAGGCGGGCTACGGGGCGCTAGAGTGGCCAGTTGGCGCCGCTTCGCCGCCGCCATGCCCCGCTACGCGCAGCTGGTGATGGGCCCGGCGGGGAGCGGGAAGGTGAGGGGGAGGAGAGACGGGGGAGGTTGAGTGTGCCCTTAGTAAGTTCGCAGACGACACCGAGTTGGGCGGGAGTGTCGGTCTGCCGGAGGGTAGGAGGCTCCGCAGAGGGATCGGGACCGGTTGGATCCGTGGGCCGAGGCCGATGGTGTGAGGGTCCTGCAGTTGGGTGACAATAACCTCGTGAATGCGACGGGCTTGGGGAGGGGTGGCTGGAAAGCTGAAAAGGACGTGAGGGTGTTGGTCGACATGAGCCAGCAGTATGCCCAGGTGGCCAAGAAGGCCATCAGCATCCTGGCCTGTATCAGGAATGGGGTGGCCAGCAGGGCTAGGGCAGTGGTGGCCCTCCTGTCCGCGGCACTGGTGAAGCCTCAAATGCTGTGTTCAGTTTTGGGCCCCTAACGACAAGAAAGACATTGAGGTGGTGGAGTGGGTCCAGAGAAGGGCAACAAAGCTGGTGAGGGGTCGGGAGAACAAGTCTTCTGAAGAGTGGCTGAGGGAACTGGAGATAAGGAGGCTGAGGGGAGACCTCATTGCTCTCTACAACTGCCTGAAAGTCTCTTCTCCCAAGTGACAGGTTATAGGACAAAAGGAAGTGGCCTCAAGTTGCAGCAGGAAAGGTTTAGGATGGATATTAAAAAAAATTTCTTTACCAAAAGGGTTATCAAGCATTGGAACAGGCTGCCCAGGGCAGTGGTGGAATCACCATCCCTGGAGGTATTGAAAAGATGAGCAGACATGATGCTGTTTAGTGGTGGTTTTTGTCAGTGTGAGGTTGATGGTTGGACTCGATGATCTGAAAGATCCCTTCCGAACTAGACCATTCCATGATGCTACAGCAGCAGCGCGGGCGGTCGCTGACGGCGTGTGTCTCCCTCGCAGAGCACATACTGTGCCACCATGGTGCAGCACTGCGAGGCGCTGGGACGCTCCGTGCAGGTGGTGAACCTGGACCCGGCGGCGGAGCTCTTCAGCTACCCGGTGATGGCAGGTGAGTGGCAGGAGGAGCCGACAGCGACCCTCGGGCACCGCTGCCAGCACAGGGGCTGAAACCGGCCGGTGTGTCTGTTGTTCCAGACATCCGTGAGTTAATCGAAGTGGACGACGTGATGGAAGATGAATCCTTAAGGTTTGGTCCCAATGGCGGCTTGGTGTTTTGCATGGAATACTTTGCCAATAACTTTAACTGGCTAGAGGAAAGCCTCGGGCATGTGGAGGATGACTATATATTGTTTGACTGCCCAGGTAAACAGATGTCTATGTTTTGGTATTGTTCTTTATGTGCAATATAAAATCTGTGGTACTTTTTTTTTTTTGTTGGTTGTAATTATTTAAACTTGGTCCCAGGTTAATCCGGGTGACTGCACTCACTTCTAACAGCATCATACAGTGTGGGTGCACTAGGGCAACTGCTAACTAACACTGATTGGAGGTCAAGGGAGGAAAACCCCTTCTATTTCTTTTCTACTTCTCCCATATAAATTCATCCAAATACAGTCAGAATTGCTTGAAAATAAAGATGATTTCTTTATTATCTTTTATTCATATTAAGTGCAATGCTCATATCTAGATAACTGATAACTGTGAACTGTTCCTGTTAGCCTCCTATTTCTGCATAGTAACAGCCTCAGTGTGCCCTAGGTCAGATTGAACTCTACACACATCTGCCAGTGATGAAACAGCTGGTGGAGCAGCTTCAGCAGTGGGAATTCCGTGTCTGTGGAGTGTTCCTGGTGGACTCTCAGTTTATGGTGGAATCTTTTAAGGTATCCATTTGAAATCTGTTGTGAAAAAGTTGAAGTGGATACAGAACAAGAAATGTGAGCAATTTGTTTAGCCCAGAGGAAATAATGCTAAGCTGGGGGAGATCTGACTGCTGTCTTCAGCTGCCTCAGGCTCAGGTTGCAGCAGAGAAAATTCCAGTTGGATGTCAAGAAGAAAATCCTGCAGTGTGAGAGCGGTCAGGCTGGGAGAGGGGCAGAGAGATTGTATACTGTATGTTCATAGAGTTACTCAAAACTTGACTGGGCAAAACCTCTGAGCAAACCAATCTGACTTTGCAGCTGGCTCTGGTTGGAGCAGTTGTATAAACCAGATAACCTTGAAAAGTCTCTTCCAACATAAATTCTTCCGTGATTCTGTGAGAGCTTTCTCAGATCTGGAGGCTTTCCCCATGTAGCAGTGAGAATCCTGAGGTAGGTTTTGAGTTTTGTAAAGGCTATTTCAGTGGCAGACCCAGAGCTGAGGTTCTGGAAATAAGATGTGAGGTGGGAAGCACTGCACCTCCCTTTTCCAAGGAGAGATAAGGACTCCCCACTTGGCCTTGTGTCCAGGTTTCATCTAGTCATTACCTAGACTTGGTCTGTGGTAGAGTGTCCTGCACACTGGTATTGTGTTTTTCTGTACTTAACTACATCATTTTTCATATTCCTGAAGTTCATCTCTGGAATTCTGGCAGCGCTCAGCGCAATGATATCTTTAGAGATTCCACAGATCAACATCATGACCAAAATGGATTTGCTGAGCAAGAAAGCCAAGAAGGAAATAGAAAGGTAAGTTCCAAAAAATTACATACTCTGTAGTGTAACATCTTCAGGTAAACTTCACTCAAAGTTCAGTCTAATGTTTCCCACAATTAAAACAAATGTGAGAAGATGCATTTGTTTTATATCGAACATGGTTGATGTCTGGATAGGATGCTTACAACTTAGTCAGAGGCAAAAAAAAAAATTATTTGCTTTGTGGCCAAGGATTCTTTCCATGTTAATGATGACTTTGTTTCTCCCAGGTACTTAGATCCAGATATGTATTCTATGATTGAGGATTCTACAAATATATTGAAAAGCAAAATGTTTAAAAAGTTGACTAAATCTATATGTGGATTGGTAGGTATATTGCTTTTTAACTAGTACCCTTAAATTCAGTCTTTTATTTATAAACCATACTGTATGGTTGCAGGCTTCATTGCCATTATAGATACTGTAAATACTATAATAATTCTCCCCCCTCACTCCAAAACTATATATTTGCCTACCAGACTTTTGAACAAAGCCAGGATCTAGAAGATTCTCAGGCACCTGAGCATTTTACTTTTTGCCTATTTTAACTCAGTTTTTGATTTATTATTTTTTTTCTGAGTGGGGAAGTGCCATTGGTTTGCAGAGTGCCTTGAAGAGATAAGCGTGGTTTAAGGAGGTGGCTTAGGGTGCTGTGACTGAGAAGGTACTTACTGCATTTTCTTACTAACATCCTTTGAATCCTTCCTCTAGATTGATGACTATGGTATGGTTCGATTTCTACCTTTTGATCGCTCTGATGAGGAAAGTATAAACATAGTTCTGCAGCACATAGACTTTACCATTCAATATGGAGAAGATCTTGAATTTAAAGAACCAAAGGTAAGGTACTTCTGATGATAAGATGAAAAATTGAAAAGGATCCATAATGTAAGTTGTCATATAAATATGTTATTTGCCTTGCTAATAAATTATTGTCTTAGTATGGCTCAAAATAAGCTATATAAATAGAAGACTGCTGCCTTAAAATCTGTTCCGAGTTCTGTTTCAATCTGTCTGGTTTTATTATTCAGCTCATAAATCCTGAGTCCAGTGCTTTTATTCCATTTTTAAATTCAGATTTGTACTTTTTACGTGGATCTAGATTTTGACCTATGCAATTTCGATAGTTCTAAGAACAAATTGCTTTTCAGAAAGTTTTGCTCCATGGAGCCATATTAGATATTGTTCCTATTGTAGTTTCTAAAATAAAATGTCACAGAACAGACAATGTACAACAGCCACTAGGGAAAAGTCAGGTTTTACCATTTTTTGTGTCCTTTTTGGCAGGAATGTGAAGAAGATAAATCTGCTCTTGTAGATGAATTCTTTCAAGATCATGTGGATGAGTGAAAAACGGACATGCAAAAATGGGAGGAAAATACCTTTCTTGTGTTAAAAATATTCACCCCTGCCCAAACATATTTGATGTTTTATCTGTAAGATAACTAATATTTATAGTGAAGAGTGAACTATATGACTTTGTAACTATTTTAATAAACAATTTTTACTCTTGTGTGTGTGTATAATAAAATACATAGGCTAGTGTTAGTACATATAAAAGTTTGCCATATATAGATGTATCTCACTGAAGCACAGGAATGCTTGGGAAAAAAATAAATTAATGATTTGCAAAAGAGGCAAAGCCAAATATAAGTATGTTATATTAAATATTTATGTGCAGTACCAAGTAGTAGGGTGAAACTTAAGACTTCATGAACTGAACCTGAATTAGGCAAAGAGATGAGTGGCAACTTCAAAGGGATGTCTGGTCAATGGTGGTCTCTCACCCTTCTTGAAGCACATGATTTTTTTACATTCACTTTGGAAGAGCCCAGATTTTAAACCTTTTTAAGGCTGGTTTTGGTACAACTTGCATATGATTTTAAGTGCTTTATATGTTGATAACATCTTAAGCACAACACAACACATTAAAGAAAGAATATAAGCTTAAATAGAACTTGGTGATGGTCTTGTGCAGTCATGTTAGAATCTGTTAGTTAATGAAGAATTCAGCAACAAATAAGCTCCTTTTTTCCCCAAATAAAGAACTCATACTTCTACTATGGACATATTAACTCTTAAGTACAATGTGTGGTGCTTTCAGAGAAGAAAAATTTTAGCATGTTATCTGCAAAGAACATATTCACATAAGTAATTAAATACATGTAAAAATGGTCTTAGGAATTTTTCAGGTAAGTAGCATCAATTCTGGAATTAGGTGTAGCTGATAACAGACTGTTCCTATCAGATAATAATTCAAGCCCTGTGGGATAACATACTGCTGAATTTACCTCTCACTTTATATGGTTTTTTTACATATACAGACTGTTCTGGAGCATCTTGAGTGTTTCAAATCAGAACTGCAGAATGGTCTAGGTTGGATGGGACCTTTCAGGTCATTGAGTCCAAGCATCAACATCACCCTGACAAAAACCACCGCTAAACCATGTCCCTCAGCACCACATCTTTTAAATACCTCCAGGGATGACAATTCCACCACTGCCTTGGGAAGCCTGTTTCAATGTTTAATAGCCCTTTCAGTGAATAAATTTTTCTTAATATCCACCCTAAACCTCCCCTGGTGCAACTTGAGGACATTTCCACTTGTTGTATCGCTCATTCTTTGGGAGAAGAGACTGCCCCCCATCACTCTACAACCTCTTTTCAGATAGTTGTAGAGAACAAGAAGGTCTCCCCTCAGCCTCTTTATCTCCAGGTTGAACAACCCCAGTTCCCTCAGCCTCTCCTCAGAAGGCTTGTTCTCCAGACCCCTCACCATCTCCGTCGCCCTCCTCTGGACCCGCTCCAGCACCAAAATGTCTTTCTTGTGGGGGCCCCAAAACTGAACACAATATTGAGGTGGGGCGTCACCAGTGCCGAGGGCGGGGGGGGGGGGTGTGGGGAGCTACCACTGCCCTAGCCCTGCTGTCCACACCATCGCCCCCGGCTGCCGGCCGTGCTCCGGCCCAGCGGAGCCTCCCGAGGCGGTGCGGCCACCGGCCTCCCCCCTCCCCGCCCCGGCTGCACCGCCTCCCGCCGCCTCACTTCCTGCGGCGCCGGCGGAGGAGGAAGGTTGGCTCCCGGCTCCTCAGCTCCCCTCCAGCCCGGCCCCGCCGAACTCCCTCCTGCCCTTCGAGATGCCGGTGAGGACTTTGGCAACCGGGGCTCGGCCAAGACCTCGGTGGCGGAGGTGGAGGGGGGGCGGAGAGGGCGGAAGGGCCGGAACCGAGGGACGGAGGGGCCGGGCCGGCGAAGGGAGGGCGGCTGCCGGGCTGGGCCGGGGGAAGGGGCTCTGCCGGCCCCCGCCGTGAGCACCTTCCTGGGGGAGAAAAGGGGCTGCAGCCACGGGGAGCCCTGCTGAGAGCAGGGAGTTGCTGCTTATGGCAGGCTGCTGCAAGGGCAGCGCCCTCCTCTTCCTCTTCCTCCTGCCCTGAAGAGAAGGTGGCAGCCCCCGGCTCCGGGGAGGGAGAGGCTGCTAAAAGCTGTGCTTTAGTTCTGGTTTTGTTCACGCCACCTTCCTCTGGTTGAAATAAACTGCTTTTCTGTTAGGGGATGCTTACCCCTTGCCCTCTCTCCCCGGGAAACCTCGTCTGGGAGGAGGCGAAGGCTTCCCAGCGGCCTGGCCTGGCAGAGCAGGGGTGTCTAAACCTAAACTGTTGCTAATAATCAGTTTCCCTGGAAGAATCTCTCAAATGCAGGCAGATTTATTATTTGTAGACCAGTTTTAAGAGTGCGTGTACAGAAAGGTCTTTTTTTTTGTGCGGGTATGTGTTAGGCCTGGCTTTATTTATTATTATCTAATATTATTAGCTAGACGGGGAAATAGAACATAATCTTTTTTCAACGACCAGCTAACTTTCCATGAACTATGCAGTGCCCCGTAGGCAGGCAGGATAGTGGGGCAGTTCCTCCTGGTGCTGTGCAGAATGGGGTTAGGTCATTTCTTTCTCTCTCTCCCTCCTCTCCTTGGCGAGAGGGAGGTGGGGGACAGCAGCTGTCATTTGTCTCCGTGGCCAAAAAGCCCCAAAACATCCAGCCCAAACCATGACCCCACCATAAATGGTACCAGCAACAATACGTTCATGGTCTTCACCAAAATGGTGCTGAGATCTGGGCCTAATTAGAAAATACCAATTGTTTGTGCAAGGAAAGATTGCGGGAAGCATCACTAATGAGCTAGACTCTGAGTCCTGTTTGATGAAGATCCATGATCGGACATGGAAATGTCTATTTTCAGTAGCATTAATAACCAGCATTCCCCCCTGTCCGTAGGCTTACCACTCAACTTTAATGGACTCTGACACCAAGCTGATTGGGAACATGGCGCTGTTACCCATCAGAAGCCAGTTCAAAGGCCCAGCACCTCGGGAAAGTAAGTTTCTAACAACCTCTGAAAACCTGCCTGTGAACAGCTTGTCACCATCCCAGGGTTTGCTCCAAGCCAGCCCTAGGAAGAGTGCCGAGAGGAGCCACAGGTTGGAAACAAAGTGCTTTGCAATTTATAGAGGAGGAAAAAAGTTTTCAAATACCTAAGTTGTGCCAATCAGAGAAAATAATTATGCACAGATAAATATGCACCATGCTGAAATAAGTTGTTTGAGTAATGAAAGCCTACGGTTACTATTCTCTCGCTTCCTCCTGTGTCTCACTGTGCTTTTCAGCTGGTTTTGAGGAGGACGTGGTGGTGTGAACCCTCTGCTCTCAGAGGAAGTGGAGGTTTCGCTGCAGAGAACTTGTGCTGTTGGGGCTGTGGCTGAAGACACTCAGCTGCTCTGGAGGACGAGGAGTAGCACAGGCAGCCTTTTAGGGTAGGGGGCTTCAGAAATTGAAACGAGTTATAGGCATCCTAACTGAGTCCACAGGCAGCCTGGGATGCATTCTCCTTCAGCACATGAAGTGTCACTTCCCGGCATGATGTCCCCTAGCAGTGTGGTGGTTCAGTGTGAGAAAAGAAATAGAAAGGAAATCTTTCTGTATTTAAGCAATCTTGGATTGTAGCAAAAGCAGGTGAACGTCACGAGTAAGCTTGCCACTATGTGTCCCGCTCTTCATCTTTTTTTTTGAAGAGTATAGTGGAATTTGTGAGATGGTGGTGTTGTGCTTTCTCCAAAAACATTTTTGTGTCCTGAGAAGACTTTTATGCTGTTAAAATTCTGGTGAGTTACTCAACTGGTGAAAAAGTGGTGAACTGCTGAATTGCTGCCATTTGTGAAGTGAGAAATCATGTGGGGAGGAGAAGAAGGGAGTTAAAGCTCCTGCTAAGAGCAGGAACGTTAAATATTACAGTCTGAGCTAACCAGTGTTTCACGGGACAACGAGTGTTTTCTGTTGCATAGTGCCATCTTCTGCTTTTTATAAATACCACGGTTTTGCATTTGCAATAATCCTTATTTATGTATTTCAGTGAGTAATTATGGCCAAATGTAGTATAACGATGCACTGTTTAACTCTGTATTTCTTTTTTGCTAGCTAAGGACACAGATATTATAGATGAAGCCATCTACTACTTCAAAGCTAATGTTTTCTTCAAAAATTATGAAATTAAGGTAATTTTTTGAGATGCTGTGCAGATTATAGTTCTTTGGAGGGTTGGTGTGTGAATATAAATTTAGTTTAAATAAAATCTTCTAGATAACAGAAACTCCCCTTCCTCCCACTTAATTGTTAAGGTTGGGTAATGTCATGAATTGCAAGTCCCTCTCTCATGGGGAAACTGAAGGCCAAAATGGCTTGAACTCATTCTTGTTTCAAACTTTTTTCATTTCCATAAAGTCTCCCTTAATCTCTGGGCTCTGTGCTTGCTCTTGTTTTGCAGAACGAGGCCGACAGAACGCTGATCTACATAACCCTCTACATTTCTGAGTGTTTGAAAAAGCTGCAAAAGGTAAGAAAAGTGAATTTTTGTGCAGGAGGGAAACTGAATCTGTTTGGGGCATTGTACTCGGGAAAGGATTTGCTGATGTTCTCCTCCCAGTGGCACAAATAAGCCTGGTTTGCCCGTCCCAGCTGTCAGAGCCACAGATACTTCAAGGCTATGGATCTCCAAACAGATGTTGTTATTTTTGATAAGTCTTAATGTGTTAGAGATCGGTAAAATATTTGTGACTAACACTCCATCAGCTTTTGGTTGTAACTGTTAATCCATTGTTTGCTTGGTTCTTCCAGTGTAACTCCAAAGGCCAAGGAGAGAAAGAAATGTACACACTAGGAATCACCAACTTCCCGATCCCCGGGGAGCCTGGTTTTCCGCTTAATGCCATTTACGCCAAACCTGCCAACAAACAAGAGGAAGGTAAGGCTAATCCAGGACCTCTGAAGGCTTCCTTGGGCTCATACTTTACTACCTGCATTTTTGTGACTGCAAAATGACTGTTAAAACTACATCTTCTAAATCTGTAGTTCTGTCTTCTGAGGCCAGCAGATTTCCTGACCTCGGGAGCCCAGTGACTCCCCTGGATCCATAGATCCCGCAGAACAAATTAATAAGGGGTCTGAGTCTGCCTTTTGCATCAGCATAATCACCAGCTAAACCTGGTAATGGAGCCCAAGCCAACTGCTGCTCTGGCAGAATAGGAAGCCCATAATAATGAGGAAGGGTAACTGAGAGAAGAAAAGAGGATGGATGATCCCTTTTACTGGTACAAATATCATAAAAATCCCAAGTGTGACTGTAAATAGAGCAAACCAACTCTGCTAGCTGACGAGCACCTGCAGATGTGACAACTCACTTTCTGCTTTAAGCAGTGATATTTGGTGATTCCCTGTTAAATTCAGTTTGACTTGGTGCTGCCACAGTTTAACAGTGTTTTTCCCTGGGCTGTGTTTCAGAGGTGATGAGGGCCTACCTGCAGCAGCTGAGGCAAGAAACTGGTCTTCGCCTTTGTGAAAAAGTATTTGATCCTCAAAGTGACAAGCCTAGTAAGGTAAGAGTTGAGCGGCAGCGTCACAGATTGAATGAGAGGCTTGAGAAATGTGTGGAGAGAAGCGAGGTGATGGGGTGAGGGATCAGGTGTGGGTAGCTTCAGTGCAAGCTCCCCCAGTTTTACAAGGCTGGTGCAATAGCAGGCTGCAAATTATCAATAAATGTAATCTGTAACGTGGTCAGACAGCAAACGCCAGTTTGGGTTACTTTAAAAAGCAGGGCAGTGATAAGTGGCGTCTGGTTCATCTCTCCAAAGTCTTGCACACCTGCTCTTGGATAGGTTTTCAAACGGAAACTTGCAGGCATGAGAGGTGCTGTTTATCTTGCCAGGCAGTTGTGATTTGACAGCTTCTTTGAAGTAGAGCATTTTGCCTCATATCCAGATTTAAAGAAAAAGCTAATCAATGCATTAATTGCCTGGTGCCTGTTCATATATTTCATGTGCAAATGTGACTGCATTTAATATTGCAATTAGACTAATTTAGTTCAAAGCCAGAGCTTTCTGATGCATCACTGGTTTATAATTATATTGGAAAAAACCAGCAAAAATAAAACAATAGAAAGAAGAGAAAGTAGAATGTCCTGCTTTAATTCAGAGTCCTATGTTATAAATTTGTGGGGTCCCTTCCTGTCTCCTTGTTTGCCTAAATTCCAGTAGAAACCAGTGTGGAAAACTGCACGTGACCAAACTGGGAGCCTTAATTTTTATTATTTGTCAGAGGTTGAATAATTTGAAATCACCATTTTGTTTTTTGCACAGAAACTGCTTTTGCATGTTTTCTCACTTTGTACTCCCTTCTGCAGTGGTGGATCTGCTTTGTGAAGAGACAGTTCATGAACAAGAGTCTGTCAGGTCCTGGGCAGTGAAGAGGCAAAGCAGCAACATTAAATGTTTCCACAGCAAGGTGTATAAAGTATTTTGCCTTTGTTTTGGCTACGTTTTGTACCAAGGAACAATCAAGTGCTTATGAAGAAAAAACAAACAAACAAAAAACCAAACACAAACCAGTCAATGAGGGACAGGGGGAGGGAGAAATAATTTGAGTAGTGTAAGCAAATATTATTAAGCTGGTGCTTAATAAGTGGTTTCTAACACGCTGTTTCAGATGCAAGCTGCTTTATTATCAGTGGCTACAGCTAGCATTTAAAACAGGGCTTGTATTTAAAGAAAAGCAATGGGCGTGCCTGTGGGGCGGGGGGAGCTGTGTAATTGCTCTACTGGCTAGAGTCTCAGTATCAAATGTCCACAGAAAATGTACCTCTCACGCTGTGTTGTCCAGTGCAGTGATTTTTACCTTGTTTTCAATAAATTTAGCTTGTAATTAACGTGGTAGCTCCTTTATGTCTTGTGGATACCCTGCAAAGACATCAGAGATTGGTTTTGTTTTGGTTTTTTTTGTGAAAAGACCATTATTATGGTGTAATGACAATAGGAAGTGAATCATTCCCACTGACAACAGCGGATTAATGCAGGGGCTGTAATTGTACCTGGTTATTTATCAGGTCTGTTTCGCAGAGCAGTGCTCCATCCTACTAAAATATCTTCAAAGGGCAATGCAGGCAGATAACACAGCTTAGTCTGAGATTGCCTTTGCCATGGCAGATTCACTCCAACAAACCATCACACGATACTGGCAAAAGCTGTGACTGTTTTATCAGCGAGATGGCTTCTCGAAGAACAGCAAATCCAGGTTTGGTTTATTCCCGAGTTCTCTTTCCTTCATGGCAATGCTTGTTTCTCTCTTGCCGTACAGCACCAACACTCTTGTTGTGTTACCCAGCCTAAATTCTGGCACCAGTCACACTTGGCTGGTGACAGGTTTGTTTGCTGAGAGATGTATTCCACTCCAGGCAACAGCAATGTCCTGTTCAAACTGAAAGCTCACACCGATTTGATTTGTAGTAGTAACAGGAGAGTTTGCATTCTTTTTGTTATAAAGGAGGGGGAATAAGTTTGATTCTGATCTCCTTTCAGTCTATGCCTTGTAGTTAAGGATGGCCCTAGGGAGGCATTTCCCCTGGATGTGGCCCAGAAGAAATCTAGGTTTTGAATGGTCTTTCTCCTCAGCTACCCATTTTTATAAGCAGGAGCTTCAGTATCTCCAATACCTCTGTCACATTTAGTTGCCGCAACCTGCAGAAAATAAAGTCTCAGGAGAAAAAGGGTAAGATTCAAAACCTGTGCAGACACGAAGCGTACGTCTCTTCCATAAAACGATATTGGACCAAGAACAGACCCCTCCATTCATCTATAAAAGCCTATCGCCTCTCTGAGGCGAGCGACCTCCCGCAGCAGTAACCGCCGCTCTTGTCGCCCCGCCACTGCGCAGGCGCGGGGCTGCCGGGGGCCTGGCGCCGTGCGCACCGCCTGGGCTGCCCTTCCGTATGCCTGCCGGGCCGCGCCTCCGCCATGGAGGCAGTACCGAGGGCGCCTGCAAGCGGCGGCGGCGTACGAGGGCCCCTCGGTGGCGCCATTTTGGAGTGTCGGCGGGCGGCGGCGTTGTCTCTCTCTTTGCCGTTCGTTCCCTCCGCTCTGCGCCTTCCCGCTGCCGGTATGAGTGTGGTGGAGCACGTACGAGAGATGGCGGCCGCCGGGCTCCACTCTAACGTGCGGCTCCTCAGCGGGCTTCTCCTCACGATGAGCGGCAATAACCCGTGAGTGGCCCTCCCGCGAGGGGGCGCGGCGGCTGGCGGGGCCGGTGGTGCTGAGGGAGAGAGAGAGGCCGGGCATGAGCTCGCAGGGTGGCAGGGAGAGAATTAAGAGCAGGGAAGGAGGCTCCCATTAGAGCTGTCCCTCCCGCCGGGCTCCTGTCCCTCCCGCCGGGCTCCTGTCCCCGGCTCCGTTCCCCCGCCTCTGTCCGAGGTTCATTATGGACAGGGCAGCCTGGACCCTCTGGGGTACCCGGCACAATGAGCAGATTTGGGAGACCCAGAGCGGTTTTCTCTCTACAGGGGTACCCCGTCTAGGTGACGGCTCCTCCCCTGACTCAAGTGATTCTTTTTATTTTCAGGACTTTTCTGTAAGGTATCATTTTACGTTTTGAATATCCTTTGAGGAACTAATTAAAGCCAGAATTCCTTTCTGAAACCCTAACTGTTCAACGTTTCTGCAAACATTCGGGAAGTGTCACAAAAGGGGGGTCGTAAAACGTCCGAACATGTGGGTTAGGACCAGGATAGCTGTACAAGGAGCTGAGTTTCTTTGCAAGCTTGACTTCATTCAAATAAAATGCACTTTCGTAGAGGTTGACAACACGTGGATTGTTGTGAGGACGATCAGCTGCTCCGTTATGAAAACAGTGGCCAAGCTGTTGATGATGTGTGAGGAATGGCTATTATGTTTGTTTGTATACAGATAAAAGAAATTGACAAGATAAATCGTGAGGAGATGATAGTACCTGTTACTCAAGGGCCCTTCCAATGCAGTGAAGCAGCAACAGCAGTTGGAAGTTGAAGCCAGACAAACCAAAGATACAAAGTACTTCGGATCCATAAGGATTTGCCATTAGTTTATCTTGGCTTTTCTGTTTGCATTTCTTCTAGGGAATTGTTTTCACCATCTCAGAAATACCAGCTCCTTGTTTATCATGCAGACTCTCTCTTCCATGATAAAGAATATAGAAATGCTGTAAGTAAGTATACAATGGCCTTGCAGCAGAAAAAAGCATTAAGTAAAACTTCAAAAGTAAGACCTTCTACTGGGAATGCTGCTTCAACTCCCCAAAGCCAGGTATTTAAAAGTTTACTAATGTGCTTTGTAAAATGATCGTGTTCCTCCTCTCAGGATAATGTTGCTGACTCAGTATTATGGCATTAGATTGTGGATTTATCACGTCAAATAAACCTGACATTTAAGGCTACTTAATTTTGAAAATTCCAGTGTGGTGTTTTCTAATGCAAAACTTAGACCATGAGAATTTTTTCTGTGTGTAGTTCTTGCTTTTTTTTTTTTCAACATAGTGTAAGCATTTAATGAGAGAACTTTACTTGAATTTTCTACTTGACTGAAAAGCATTGTATGTACTTTAAAGTTTGGTTGTGTTTTTTTTTATTTCAGTGTTTACCATCTGAAATTGAAGTGAAATATAAAATGGCTGAATGTTATACAATGCTGAAGCAAGATAAAGATGCCATTGCTATTCTTGATGGGATTCCCTCCAGACAGAGGACCCCAAAGGTCAGTTCTCTCAGACTTGTCACAAGTCTTTGGTCAGCATATCTTGAATCTGTAGGCCTGTATGAGGTCAAAAAGAAGATAGCCTATAGGTATAATGGCACTGTGTCTTGGTATTTGCTTTTATATTAGTTAAATGTTGTTTGAAAACACTTCCTAATATTTTAATTAGCTTAGTTTATTTGTCCTCTTTAATATCAGACAAATTTTATATTTATTCTGTTGGAAAGAGTTCAAAAAAGTAAGAAGAGTTAAATGTTTGTGTGCATCTTTATTAATTTGTTAATTTTAATTTACCTGGTTAAAGTGTTCTGTTTAAAGACCTACTTACGGAACAGAAAAATAAGAAAAGGTTGAGAAAAGCAAACTTTTTACCTATACACAATAGTAAAATAAAGTATTGTAGCTACAACCAGCTACTTGTGATGTGTAGAGCTGAAATAATTTCTGTTCTTTCATCAATCATGGCTCCATTTAGAAGCTAAATAGAAACTTTATCTGCCTTCCTAAGCTAATGCTCTCACAGACTTCCATTGGTGTGGAGACATGAACTCAAAGAAGGCTAATGTAAAGGATATATACAGATCCCTCTTGGCATTATATTTAAATGCTTGCCCGTCTTTTGACTTATGCAAAACACTGAGACTTCAAGATGCACTGTGCAAGTACAAAAGAATATAAGTCTCGGAAAGAAGAAACAATTTTGATTTTATACTCTATGGAAGGTTACAGTGATCTCAGAGCAGGTGATTTTGTCTTCCGCCCAGAAGAGGAGGGAGGGAAATAGGTGTGCTTGAAGATGAAGTGGTGACCTTTCTTTGTGAGGCTTTCTCCTTTCTCATATTTGACTCTACCAACATTTCTGTTGCTTGTAGATCAATATGATGCTGGCAAACCTATACAAGAAGGCAGGTCAAGAACGCTCATCTGTTACGAGCTACAAAGAAGTGCTGAGACAGTGCCCTTTAGCGCTTGATGCCATACTGGGTAGGTGTCTGCACACTGTTACTATTTCTGTGTTAAACCATATTATAATTTGAATTACGCTTGGGACTAGGTAACTGTCTTACGTTTGCATGTAATTAATATGGAATGCATACACTGTGCAAATTATAAAAGGCAGTATAACAAGCTGCTTGTTTAGGCTTGTCAAGGGATGGAGTTTCTGGTCTTCAGACAATTAATTTGTCTTAAAAGCAGTTTCTGGTGGCTGAAATTGCTGTATGTACCGTCCTGAACAGGCTTGCTCTCGCTGTCGGTGAAAGGTGCGGAAGTGGCCTCTATGACAATCAACGTCATTCAGAGTATTCCCAACCTGGATTGGCTTTCGGTGTGGATCAAGGCATATGCTTTTGTGCACACTGGAGATAACACCAGAGCCATAAATACCATTTGGTAAGAGTTCAAAGAGCATGATGTAGTCAAACAGTATATTAATGTTTATATGTAGTTACATTAAAAATGGCATTGTATAAATAACACTTGCTTTTTTTTCTCTTAAAGTTCTTTAGAGAAAAAGTCGTTGCTGAGGGACAATGTAGACTTACTGGGGAGCTTAGCAGACCTGTATTTCAGAGCTGGAGATAATAAAAATTCTATTCTAAAATTTGAACAAGCACAAATGCTGGATCCTTACCTAATAAAAGGTGAGTAAATCCTAAAAGGAAGTTTACCTGGTGTAATGATCTGGTGAATGACATCAGAGTAGCAGCTGCACACAAACAAGCAGTGGAGTATTGTGTGGCGTTGTACCTGATGAACTCAGAATTTATATTCAGAAGCTGCATATCTTGAGCAATTACTTGTAGTTGCACAGTTTAAAATAGGTGTTTGGGGTTTTGTTTTTGTTTTTTCTTGTTGTGAATGAACTTTCTGTTTCTCGATGGTTGACCTTCAAATGTTTCACTTCAGGAATGGATGTATATGGTTATTTATTGGCACGTGAAGGCCGACTAGAGGATGTGGAGAACTTGGGCTGCCGTCTCTTCAATATTTCTGATCAACATGCAGAACCCTGGGTGGTATCTGGGTAAGTTGGGTTTTTTTCCTTTCCTTACCTCAACTCTTTATTTGCTGTGTGCAGTGGGTTTCAGTTGATATGGTGGATTTGGCTTTTTTCTTCAGAAGGTGCTTTTCTAGCCTGTCTGTTCTTGGGGTAACTTAAATTGGCTATCCATAAATGTCTATTTTGGTTATTTTCTATATGTTTAAACGTATTTGAGTTACTGCACCTGTGCATTAATAATGATATATCGAATAGCTATTACAATTAATATACATACTGCTTTCTTTTTTTTGGACTCCTGAAGAGAGTTTTTTCCAGAATATATTTGACTTAAAATGCAAGAAGTTCACCAGTTGCCTGTAATTTTTTTTCCTTCTTCTTTCTGCTTTTAAACCTCTATGAATGTGCACAAGCACCACAGGCAGTCCGTGTTTACAATCCATCTTGTCTTTCCGTAGGTGTCATAGTTTCTACAGTAAACGATACTCTCGTGCCTTATATTTAGGAGCCAAAGCAATCCAGCTTAACAGTAACAGCGTTCAGGCTCTCCTGCTGAAAGGGGCTGCTCTTAGGAACATGGGCCGAGTGCAGGAAGCAATCATACACTTCCGTGAAGCGATACGTCTCGCACCCTGCAGGCTGGATTGCTACGAAGGTGAGTGAAGCGAAGCTTCCGGGTAGAACTGTGTGCCATTTCAGTATTTGTGCCCAAGTTGCCTTTTCTGCAAGTTTCTTTGATATCTTTTCTAAACTGTTGGGTATAGAGTCGCTTTCTCAATTTGTCTTTGCACCTGCTAGGCGCGAGGGCTTGGAGTGCTGGCGCGGAAACTGAAACGTTCTCCTTTTTGTATCATCAGGTCTCATCGAGTGTTACCTGGCATCCAGCAGCATCCGCGAAGCCATGGTTATGGCAAACAATGTGTACAAAACTCTGGGAGCAAATGCACAGACGCTCACTCTGTTGGCAACGGTCTGTCTCGAAGACCCCGTCACGCAGGAAAAAGCAAAAACGTTATTGGACAAAGCGCTGACGCAAAGACCTGATTACATTAAAGCTGTGGTAAAGAAAGCAGAACTTCTTAGTAAGTTCCTTTTTTGTTCCCATCTCAATTTGTTTAAAGCGTGCCGTTTTACGTGGAGTGTTCTGCAGCCTCATCCACGTGAAGAATGGAACAGTCGATGTTCCAGCCCAGGCATTTATCAGTATTTATCCTAAAGGAAAAAACACAAGAATTATTCGCATTTAGCAACTGATATTACACCAGCACTTAAAACTGCAAAAAATATGTTTTGACTTCAAAGTGTACAAAATCCTGAGTGTAGCAGTTATTGCAATAATAAGCCATTGCTTAATCTTGTGTATATCACCGCTGCCCCCCATCCTGATGGTTCTGAAGAAACATCTTGTGTTATGGTGACTCTCTGTGTACGCTCTGACTTTTTATAGATTTATCTAAACTATTAATTAAAACTGTAGTTTTGCATACAAACAGGTAGAGAACAGAAGTATGAAGATGGAATTGCTCTGCTGAGGAATGCACTGGCTAATCAGAGTGACTGCGTTCTGCACCGAATCCTGGGAGACTTCCTTGTGGCTGTCAATGAGTATCAGGAGGCAATGGACCAGTACAGTATTGCCCTGAGGTAAAGCAGAGACTCTGACATTGCAGTGTATTTACAAGAACCAGTAATTAACTTGCCTAAGTAAGAAGTTGAGCCACTGATTGATTGGGACACGCATCAGAGGTAGCTTTCTATCATTGTCCCTTAAAACACACAGAAATGTACAAGTGGTGTCCTGTTAATGAATTAGGTGGTCATAAGGGACCAAAAATTTAGGGACTGCATTAATGCAGAGCATGTCAGTAGATGTGCAGTTCTTTCACTAATGAAAGGACTAAGGCATGGATTTATTTATAGTTATTAATTATTATATAGTCAGGCACGCACCTTAAGGTCCATTCCTTTAGACAACAAGGTATCGGTGAGCTATGAAGTAAATTTTCATAGTGTGATTCAATGTAACGTAAACTAAATGTTGGTTTTAGGGTGCTATCGTGTTAAATGTTACTATGTTTCAATTTTAATAAGTTAAATTTACCTTAAATCTAGCACATTATGTCTACTGTAAGGTTATATAGAGTAAATGGGTCAGCTGGTTTCTTTCTTGCGTATATTTAATCATAGTCATTTAAGGTTTTCCTGTTTTCACGTTATTCTGGAGGTTTTTAAAAATTTATTTCTTTTTACA
Source organism: Scolopax mira (assembly GCA_004320125.1). Taxonomy (NCBI): domain Eukaryota; kingdom Metazoa; phylum Chordata; class Aves; order Charadriiformes; family Scolopacidae; genus Scolopax; species Scolopax mira. Next base: position 111,219 of record BJBW01006628.1, read on the forward strand.
GTAATGTCACAAATAAAAGAAAAAATGTTTTAGGACAATGCTTTCTTTTTTTACTTTCCTCAGTTTGGATCCAAATGATCAGAAGTCACTAGAAGGAATGCAGAAAATGGAAAAAGAAGAAAGTCCGACTGATGCAACCCAGGAAGAAGACGTGGACGACATGGAGGGAAGTGGAGAAGAGGGGGACTTGGAAGGCAGTGACAGTGAAGCAGCACAGTGGGCAGATCAGGAGCAGTGGTTTGGCATGCAGTGACAGCTTCTCATGCCACTGCTTGTTTTGGCACTTGAACATACCACTAGGGCCATTCTTCTTTGAAGAACATAAACAGTAACAAAGGACTTTTTTTTTTTTTTTCTCCTTAAACAGACTCTGAAACCATTTACTAGTTCTATGCATCTCAATACCATGAAGATTCTTGATGCTTCTTATTTATTGAGTGTAAGGGACTAACTCTACTGGAAGTTATTTGCAACTTGCCTTTCAAAAAATTCCTGCTCAAAGTAAAAGTGTCTGAAGTGTGTGATAAGCCTGTTGTTTATGATGAACACAATGTCAGAATTCTGTCCAGGGCAAACTGTGACTGATGGATTTGTAAATACAGTGCTTTGTACTCCTTTGTGGAAAAGGTCTTACTCTCTTGTTTATGTGCTGCCATTTTGGGCTCACGTTCCTCTTGAAGTCTGGAGGAGCTGCTCAGCTGTGGCTGAAAGCAGAACTTTTTTCTTGCTGGGTTTATTGAATGAATTTGTCTCTTTATAAGGCATTACACATGCTATAAAGGAGAAGTTTGGGACGCTGGGCAACTTGGACTTACGGACACTTTTGTAGCTGATTTCTGTCTACAGAATTGAGCCAGTATTGGAGAATTACAGTCATTTCCCCAATCCTTACTTAACCCTGCAATCACTTAGTCTGTACATGAACATTTATTTTAAATGCCGTTTAGTTTTATTTCAGTATGTTACTAAAGGGTTTTACAGCAGTGACTCAAAGCACTTCACATTCTGTATACAGCGCTGGCATTTAAAGTGATATAAAAAGAATTCATTTCTCTTCATTGCATTACTGTAGAAATGTTAAATTATGCAAATACACACATCGTCTTGGTTTTGCCATGTTTATATACTTCATGTTTCGTCAAGTAATATTTGAATTCATTTTTTCCCCTTACCTTTTGAAGCTTCATGTACAAATTCTCAACATCAGCATTTCAAGGCTGAACTTCTTTGTGTAATCTAGAAACCGTTTCAGTTCTGTGGGCTTGATGTGTGGGAGGAGGAATTGCTACTTGCTCTTATTTTTTTTGCAGTTCTGATTTCCTTACTCTTTACTAAAACATGTATTTTTGTCTTTATATTGGCAATTTAATTCCTTTTATATTTATTCTGTTACCACAAGTACGCTGGAGCACACAGACCTTTTCTACAAAGCTAAACAACAATTTTGAGTATCAGTTGGAGGGAAAATGTCTGTTTGATAGAAATACACAATGTGGAAAACAAAGCTTCCCCTCACTGTAAATGTCTAATGCAAGTAAGAGTGAAATATCTCTCTGTGATGGGCATTGTATCAATTAGAAAAACACACAACCAAAAAAAAAAAGGTAGATTACTTCAACTGGAGCCTTATTTTGGGAATATTTCAGTATGTCACATCTTACAAAGGAGGAGCCTAATAACTTATTTTAGAAAAGACAACAGCTGAGTATCTGTTCTCTCTATCATTTTGTGGGCTTTAGACTTTCCAAAACATCAAATTGACTTATGGTTATTTGAAGACTATATGGGAAGAACAGAAAAGCATGTGCTGCTCTTGCAGTGATTGAACTGGCAGAGGCTGTTAGTGCTCTCATTAAGAAAATGCACCAAATGGCTGTATTTCCATTGGAGCAAACATTTTGTTAATTGCATCCTGGTGGATGAGAGGCCTGATCCTGTTCTTTTATGAAGAATCTGTTTATATCAATACTGTGTGATGCAGGGAATAGATTTTTGGCTCGTTGCATGTCTTTCATAACACAAAGAAATATGTATGTACTGGCAAATTCAAAGCATCTCTCTTTTTTTTTTTTTTTCCCCAAACTTGCCTTGTTTTCTCCTCACACTTGAGCCTTCATCAGATTGTATTCTGCATCTGAAGGTTGGGTGCCTTTGTTAGTTTTCTAGTTGTATTCTAAACCTCTGTTGCGGATGAAAGAATGGAGTTCTTGGGTTTATTAAACTAAAGAAAGGATGCATTCAATTTTGATAAGTTTATGAGGTATGTGATGTGTATTTTGCGACCTGCTCAGCCATTTTATTCTAATGGTGCCTTTAAAAGGGTCGTTAATCACAGATGGAAACCACTGGATTACAGATTTCTCTGAAACATTTACATAGAACAGGAAATCAGAGAACCGCGGTTTTACTAAAACCATTCTGCAGAATGTTTGTAGAAAACCTGATAATCTCTCCCTTTAGAACAGATAGGAAACTAAAACCACCCCAGTGTCACACGTGGCTTTAGCAAACCAGTCCAGGTACAGCTAAGAACACCTTAAGGCACCTGTCAATGGAGTTGTGTCCTCAGTGCTTTGTTTTTCTGAGAACTTGTCTCCTTATTGAAAGTGAAAAGTTGAGTCAGATCGTGCAAATAATATTTCTGTAAGTACCTGATGGATTAGGGTTATATAGTGGGGGTATGGGCTTTGCTAAAAGTTGTACAGAGTAAGGAAGTTTAAGATGTTGAGTACGTTTGAGATTATAGAGATAGATATATTTAGCACTGGCTTCAGAATTCTAGAGGGATTCTTGCCTATTAATGAGCCTTCATTAGCGCTCTAATTTTAGAATGTGATCTCTAGTTTTGCAGAGATCTTGTCTCTCTCAAATTCTGTTACTGGTTTTCTAGTTCAGGGAACATAACAGTTAGTCCAGAATAAGCAGCTGCCCTCATTCCATCCCTGAATCATGTGCTGTGCACCCCAGAAGAAAAGATGATGAAGCCCAAAGCTGCAGTTCAGCCATTTGGTGGCCGGTCTGTGTCTATGGCTGATGATGGCAACAAACCAAAAAGAGTCCTTGTGTTTTCTCTTATTGTCTTGAGCCTTGTGCTTATTTGTGAACCGTAGTGGTTGTGTAATGCTGGGTATGGAATGTGCTGGGGAAGCCTCTGCTGCGGTGGGTCACAGACACATGTTTACACTGTAAAAGGCTCCATTTCAAATAGCTTCCCCAGAGAGGCCAAGGACTTTGTAAGTTTGGAGAGCAGATTCCTTTTGCTTCTTCCTCTTTATCATCCCGCCAAAACTCTGACCCATACAAAGGAGTGATGGTTTGGGGCTCTACAAGAGCAGTACAAATCCTGATTTAGGAATTTTAAAAGGGACTGAATTTTCTACATTTGGCAGTTCACAGTATCATTTCTGAAGGGACAGCAGATGCCATCTACCGAGCTGCCTGCCCTGGACCGGGTCCTGCCCATGGCCTGTCTGAGCAGCGCGTGGCCTGGCAGGGAACGCAGGCCTCGCGTTTGGAACATTTGCCTGTGGACACTTCAGCTGCCTTTTTTTTTTTTTAACAGCTGTGAGCTCCAGAGCCCTGTCTGGAGGACAAAGGAGAGAAAGGAAATCCCACGTCCTGAGGCTTGGACTCGATATAAATTTCTTAAATATTTGCAGAGAACAAAAAGTCCGATTGCATCAGAGTGGCTGGACGGGCGGCAGCAGCACGAGCCCCGGCTAATGGGGGGCTTGGTGATTTGGAACATTTCCAGTTGGGCTCCCTGTTCTGGGAGAGTTTTAGCTGTTGGCAGAAGTGAGCTACTTCCATTGGCAGTTGATCCAAGAACTGGAGTTGACCTGGCAGCAGAAAAGGGCTGTGCTGGAGCGACGGCCCCGTGCTTTGCTCTAAAAAGGCCGTTGAGATGCCAGTTCTCTCCCTGAACTATTTAACTATTTAAAAATTCTTGGAATTTTTGTTGGTCCTACTTTTTTCCTAACGTTTACTGTATGCAATTATATCGTGTTATTCCTTGCCCTGCAGTATGGTTGGAGGAGCCTGAAGCTGGTAACTTGGCTTCATCCTCTTGGAATACTAAACAGTTTTCCAGGAAACATAAGCGTGATGACATCAGTGGAGCTGACAGCAGCGAGCTGTGCAAACGCATCTTCCTCAGGCTGCTGGGGGTGAGCTGCCACGGTTCTTGGGGTTCATGTTTGTCTGTCAGGAAGTCAGTAAAAAGCTGTCATCTGTGACCGAGCAGCTTTTTTGCCTTGTGAAACCCCAGGGGGTCCTGGTTAGTCGGTGCCGGAGTGGGACGGCGCCGTAACCTCAGTTTCTGGTTTTCCTGCTGAGATCCATCGTGAAGGTGAGGGAGGAGAAGTGTTTGTATTTCTCTGTCACTCTGGTTGTCCCACATGGTCTGGAGTGCAGGGATCTGTTGAACTAACGTAGGGAAAGTTTGGTATTTCTCTGGAAAAAAACACCACAATAATTCTTGTATTAGCCTGAGATCTGTGTGGCCAGGGTAGCTGCTAGATTCGGGCGTTGCTGCTGGCTGTTACATGGAGGAACATGGTACAGAGACAGGCTGTAGCCTCTCCTTGGCTCACCAGGACAGCTTTTAATAGGTAGGGGAGGGGGTGATGGCTCCAGCTAACCCCCCACTGTCTGTTCTGCAGAGCATATTGTCGCACTGAAACTCAGCCAATTCGATAAGGCTGGAGGTGTCAAGTGTTTATGATGTCCCTTATGGAAGTATTGGGCTCTGAGAAGTTTTAAGGACCATCCACTCCTTAATGCTCCAGCCCTATTTGAGTTTTTTCAAAAGGGATTTAACCCTTCCTGTGCTGTGCTTTGATTTCTGCTTTCGTTCCTGCTGCCTCTGCTGTCTGGAAAGGATGATTAGGAAATAAATGGGTTTCATCTCCTTTTGTGCTATGATTTACCATCCGTGATGTAAATTCAGAGGCTTTACATGCTGGAAGGAAGAACATCCATCATCTGGCCTTAAATAAGCGTAGAGATGTTTACAAATTGCTCCGGGGATTCCTTGGGAAACAGGGCAGCTGGGTGTGCAGCCCCGGCAGGGAGGGAAGCAGTGCCTGTCCCAGGCAGGACCCCCTGCCCCGAGGGGAGGGCAAAGCCCCCCATTCCTAACCCCAGTCTAGTTCCAGAGCTCAGTGAGGGTCACCTTCCCACCGGGCTGTTGGCGATGGGTAAAAGAGGAACCGAGCAGCTCGGTGGGACGCTGCCAGCGGGGCTTTCACCGAGATGGAAGTGTCTTGGTGACGACTTCAAAGCCCAACGCCTGCCCTGCAGCTGGTGAGGGGAGCTCTTAATCCCATTAGGTTTTAAGATCAGAGCGTCAGCAGCTCCGTTTTGTGAAAGGTTGGATGCTGTCAGTCTTTCAGAGTGCGTCTGTTGGATAAAAGCCCTTCTGTTTTAGGTAGAGACCTCCTCAATGAGCACATGGAACTTGATTAAGGTGTAGGGAAGAGGTAAATGCTGAGCTGGTCCTACTGTTGCAGCTTTGAGTAGATGCAGAAAAGCGATTTCAGGACTTAGAACAATTTGCAAGAAGGAGAGAGATGTAACCCAGGAAATCTGTGCTCCAGCGCCATCATCGACTGAAGAAAGGAATTCCAGACTTCAATTTTAGGGGCTTGTATTTAATTTCAACACCTTTATTCGCTCTGTCCTTCAACGTGAACTAAGGGAAGAAGTGCCCAGTTCCTCGCTGCGACAGCCAGCCACCAGCAACACCACCTTGCTCTGGTTTGGTTCCATGTGCTGATGTAGATCTGGTACTGCACATCATGCACATTCATTCATTCTTCAGGCTCATTTTGGCACGTCATATACAGCTTTTTGCTGTTTTATTGCGGAATCTAGTTGAGGCAATGCTGGGATGTGGGTAGAAATGCCGGTGGTGCTGCTCGGGGAAGTTCTGCATCTCTGGGAGGACTTGTTAAAGCAGGTTTTGGGAGCTTTGGAAACTTGGCTTTGGTTTCTGACAGGCCACCTGTGGTTTGAGTGCCTCATCTTCTGACGGAATGGAGGTTGAGTCAATGCTATAGCAATTTCCTTCTGGTTTTTTTTTTTTTTTTTTTTTTTTTTTTTTCTTTCTTGGTCTAGGAGAGGTTTGGGAGCTGTGAGCAGGAGCAGTGTGGGGTTTGGAAAACAGGCCATCGTGAGTCTATGCTCTCTGCCTGAGGCTGAAATTTCCCACACCTGATGGCTGGTTTGTGGGCACGGGAGGGTGGCTGTGCCTTGAGTTTTCCTGCTCTCAGCTCTCTGAATGTATAGAGCATCCCTTGGTGGGATGTCCCGAGAAGCTGACAGTGCCCACAAACCAGAGGCTTAGATTTTGTAATGGTACAGGATTTGGTACCTGTAACTTATAGCCAGAGGTGAACTGTGTCCACAGAAAAACAGGACTGGAACTGCTGGTTGCTGGATGGTGCGATGGTGAGTATTTGGCAGGAATCCCTGGAAGCTGAGGAGCTCCACCACGAATCATTGTTGGCTTGGCGGCCCTGAGTCAGCCCAGTTGTGGACAGCGAGATGATTGTTCTTCCAGAAAGGGAAAGGACACACATTTGATAAGTTAAAGGATGGTGGGAGCTTTCCTGCCCCTGGTTTGCCTCCTGCAGGTCAGTCTTGTTCCTAAACTGGAGGTCTGCGTTCGTGCTCAAATCATAGTGAAGGGCAGTGACAAGGGAAGCTTCTTTTAAGTCACCACTTCTGTCTGGGGTGTCCTGCCTCGCTGCCTGCGGGGCCACGGCAAGCCCAGGATCAAAAGGCTGGGTGTTTTGCAATCAGGGTGTGCTGGAGCTGGTTGCAGCTTGATTGTTGCGAGCCGCTGATGTTATCTTCGCCCAGCAGCAAGGCAGGATTCCTCGCCGGCCTCGGTAGGAAAAACTGACTCTGCCACCTGCATAAATAGCAGAGGGTTTGCAGCAGCCTGGGCTTATCGGGTTTTGGGGGTTTGGTGGTGTTTCTCAGTTTATTTTGGTTAACTGTGGTAGACTCTCCATCTCAAAGAGAGGCAGAATGGGATGCACCAAGTGGTTTTTGGGGGATGATCAATGCTCAGTCACCAAATCTACAGGGACACTGACAACCCTTTTGGGCCAAGTGCCATGTGAAGGGCAGCTCACGCTGCCTGTGCTCACCTGTTTTCCTTGGTCTCCTGAACATACACGTGTCAAATCAGCCAAAAAGTCCTTTCCTTTGCCATCCCTGAAGAGCCAGACTGGTGGATTTTACCTCCTAATGGTGATGGTCAACAAAATCTCATGTATGGCTTATGTACAAGCTGGTGCTGGCCCAAGAGCTCTAATTCAAATTCAAGCGTCCAGGTGTTCCCATCACTCAGCTGCTCCAGGAGGGGAAGGGAATAACAACCCTTATTGATTTAGTTATAAGGGAATAATCCTTATGGATTCAGCTCCCACTGTCTCTATTAACGAATGGCAGAGACTTGACCCGATGAAACAAATACCCTGAGCCTGCTCAGCTGCTGACCAAAGGCTGCTCTGCACTTCCATGTGGTTAAATTGTTGGGATGAAATATTTTAGGAGTCTGTTTCAGGTGCTTGGAGCTCTGAAGAGTGAGCAGAGGCGGGGGGGCTACTGGTCTGGTTTCTGCAGTCCTGTGACTTTCCTGTGGCTCTTTCCTAACTGAGGTGACAAAGCCCATTTGCCATCTCTCCCCCAGAGGCTTTTCTCCCTTCTCGCCCACCCTCCTGGGGGTGGAGGTGGGTTCTGATCACACACAACTTCACCTTAATGTAAAAACGGGGCTATTTTCTGTCCTCTGTTATTAGTGTGTGATGTAATACATCTGTAATGCCTAATAACTTGAACTGGGGGGAACTGTTTTCCTCCTCTGTGGCTCAGCATGGTCTTTTCCATGCAACACTTTAAAGCCAGGGGTTTGCAGTGAGAGAAGGAGGAGGAGGGGGAAGATGAAGCTGTTTATCTCAGCATCTCTTACCACATACCCCTGCACTCACTCAAGAACCTACCAACCCACTAAGCATCACGTTTCTTTCCTTCATATGGCTGTACTCCAAAGTGCTGCTTGCAGTTCATTGGGATGACTGGTTATGAGTTAATCTTGCAGATCATAATTTAAAAAAAAAAAAATGTTTAGAAATAAGTGAAGAAGTTGGTCTCGGTTTGCTCACCAGCGAGCTGCTGTCTGACTGCAGAGATGCTGAAACCAGCTGTGGACTGTGGCAGCAACACAGATGGAGCTGTTTTCTGAGTAATGACTTCTCATCATCACTAATCCTTACGTTTGGGACCGGCGCTGTGTTTCTGCAAGGTGAAAAAAAGGGGCAGCAGATCAGCTGAAGTCACTCACAGCCGTGTGGGTACAACACGCGAGGGCGTAGGACTGAGGAACTGGACTTCAGCACTGAGCCTCCTTTCTCCTCTCGGCTTCCTCATTAAAGCCAGGCCAGAGGTTATGGCAAGGGAAGAGGTGCTAATGGGACAGTTTCTTCCACTGTGTTCCGGACAAATGGCTTCCATCATTGAGCTGAGGCGTCTGTGTGAAGCGCTAAAGGGGCCACCTGCCACCGCCTTCGGGAGCAGCGGGACGGGCTGCTGGTGACAGAGCTGCTGCTGGTGACAGCAGTGATGGTGCCAGCTGAGGACAGGCTATAAATAATCCGTGGGGAAGGGCTGCAGTTGCAGATAACGAGGGCTGAACCAGCCCCCGACAGCCTGGGCCCGGGGGTCGGGAGGGGAGAACAACACTTCCATAGTAGGAAGCAGCCACCAGGCAGGAACGCGTCCCGACGGCCCAGCTGGACAACAGAATCCAGCCCCGGTATTTTTAAACCTCACCCTGTTGTTTGAAGGGTCTCAGACACGGCACCTCGTTTGGATAACGCTGTTGGCCAGCACCGTGCTGGTATCAGGGGCTGGAGGTGACGAGGTGTTACATTAAATTCAAGACACTTTACCCAAGTTGGCTGAAGTTGCATATTTAGAGCGGTTCCCCCTCCTCTTCCTCCAAACAAACCTTCATTTTATGGGCTTTGGAGCAGAGTGTTACAGGGCACTTGGAAAATCCAGTTTTTACCCTTGAAGTGCTTCAGCTCTGCCCAACGCTTAACACAGACTCCCAGCGTGCAGGAAAGGGTTTGGGCAATGGAATGACCAGTGAGGCTACCACAGGTCTGGTGAACCTTCCTATGCAGGGGGGGAAAGAGACCAGCAGCTACTTCAGGCCGGGGCAATTTACAAAGTAGAAAAGGACCCAAAAAAAAAAAAAATATATAGTTGGGAAAGAAATGTTTATTTTTAAGTTTCTCAGAGGGATTTTACAAACAATGGAGCATTTTAAAAAAATTGAGTGATCAAAGTACTTGACAGTGTCCCTTTAAACACACACAAAAGCCCCTGGAGAGAGGAGATCACAGCAGCGAGGAGGTCAATGCTGCCCGAGGAGCGGCTGGCATCTGCATAGTTCTAGGAGGAAAGATTGCAATGGTGTTGGTGCTAATAAGTGTCATCCTGCCATTAATGTAAGAGAGCGCTGAAGTACGTACGCACGTACCTGCGGAAAACAAAGTGCATCAAATAACACGCAAAGGATGTATTGTAGAATAAATTTATTTACCTGATACAAATGAAACTAGGTGTGATGCTTCTTACTGTCAGCATGGAAACAGACAATTGATCTTATTTACAACTTCTAAAGGTCACACATGCAGTCGTGGTAACTGGCTTAGTCGGTTGTTGCTTTTTTAGATAAATGCATCACAAGATTTTTTTTTTTTGTGTATTGCACCAACATCTGTCTTACTGCCGTAGATTTAAATAAGTTACATTATAGTGCAAAACGGGTTGATTTGCACACATGATAAAAAAAAAACCCCAAAGTTATGAGCTGGAGGCTTAACATTCGTCTGTAATCTCGTCCATGGATTTTATAAATAGGGTAGCATTGTACAGAAGCTGTTATAGAGTAGTATGTTTGGATGATACAATACAGAGAAAGATTTGTCTACAACCGAAGGCATGCATTAATTTTGATATTGTACATTTTACATACAGGAATATGGAAAAATTGGCTGACAGCTCCGCGGTTCTTGTTCAAGGACAAACTCTTCTCCGTGCAGCACAGAACCCACACTTCTCTGGAGAGAGTTTCCCGTTGGGTAAGCTATATTGCACGTTTGTACATCTGTATAACGAAGTCCTAATGGTACCACACATTTCTTCCACAGAGAACACAATGAGTTTTGTTTTAGGGAAAGCAAAGAATCTTTACACATGATACATGCAGAAGTTTTGGTAGATGTGTTGCTAAAAAACACATGCACGCAACAAAACAACCTTACATTTCTGCAAAATTGTTTAGGAAGCGATTACTCCAGTATTGCTGAAAAGGAAAGAAAGAAAAGGCATCAGTTAATGAAAGGATGAATGCTGAGTACCATTACACAAGCAAGACTAAGATCAACAGTGACAGAAGAAAGAATGTTAAGTTTGATAACTGGGTGTTGAAGGGACACTCTCAGGTTACTTTGTTCCTAAAGCCTGGAATCCCCTGGATTTGGGCTCAGCTCTCGGTGCAGCAGAGCTCCCTTTATCAGCAAAGCCAGCCCTTCCTACAGGAGAGGGCAGCAGCAAAGAATTAAGCCATGCTCAGAAAGCTTTTGCCTTTCTCTGCCTGGCTCCTGGCAACAGCCCAGTTTCCCTCACTCGTCATTTTTCAAGTCCCACACTGCAGAGTCTGAGCTCAAGTTCTGAAGAAGTTTCAGGGTGTTTGTCTAACCGAGGCGTTACGTTGCGAGTTTGGCCCCGAAGTGACCTAACAATGTCCCTTTTCCAAGTTATGCAGCTTGTTCTGGGAAGCAGTAGGAAAGCTTTGAAGAAGTCATTAAACTACCCAGATTAATGCGTAGCAGAGGGTAAAGTACAACGTAATAAAGCTACCCCTGTACTTTACCCCTAAAATACAGCCTAAGGTTAGCCTTGCGTCTGGGAGAGGGGGACAGTGTGCTCTGAGTCCCTAGAACCCCATGGTGGCTCTGCAAAACACTGCTATAAAATTTAGGCTCTCCTGCTAAGATTTGAAAATGCATATTAATGTAATTAAGGATGTAATTAGCAGAGATTAGGGAAACAGTTAATGGTTAGAAGTGCAAAAAAAGTAAACAAGACAGGTGCAAGAGACAGACAACTTTTTGTATCAGTTTTACCTCCCTTCATCTCAGCAAATTCAACCATCTTTAAGTTGTTTACCATGTACATTCTGGGCATTGGCTGTGTTCTTGGAACAGCGACAGGACTGCTGTACTGCATTTTATCATCAGATTAAAAACTCATTTTCTAACCATTAGCCTTCTCCAAAATGGCCTCCCTACAAACATAAGCCTCGTAGCATTTTTGACAAATTGCTATATGTTTTTCTGCAGCCTCTTTCATACTTATTTATTTCCAATACTACTTTGGGAAACCAAGTATGAACTATTTTTATTGTTTGGATGCCAGCAAAAAGGAGCAGCTCGTTGTGTAGCTCACAGACACTGCTTTGAATCACTCTTTGAAAGCAGAGAGGGCCAGAGGCACCACAAAGATAAAAGCCCCTGTCTAAAGTATTTGATGTATGACTGCAGCTGCCTGACCAGCTTCTTTGCTCTGATTTGGACCAGGCTACAGAAGACTGAATTCAGGAGGACCTGCTCTCCCACCAAGCCCCACTGGTTTCTGAGGATAAGCTGATACCCTTCCCAGTATGAGGATGGTTTGGGTTGGAAGGGACCTTAAAAGATCATCCGGCTCCACCTCCCTGCCCAGGGGAGAGACACCTCCTGCCAGAGCAGGTTGCTCAAAGCCCCCTCCAGCCTGGCCTTGAACTCCTCCAGGGATGGGGCAGCCACAACTTCTCCAAGCAACCTGTGCCAGTGTCATGACTGATACTGGCCTTACACCCCTCTCACACTAGATTACCAGTAGCAGCATGTGAAGACACTGAGGAATCCAGAAAACAGCAGAGATAAAAATGCTCAGTGAAACAGAAAGTATAAAAGTTCTTTTCTAAAAATGGGGTGGGAGATTAAGCAGAAATAACTCCGTTACCCAGGCTTTAATAAGTGCTTCCATTTATATATTCACAGGACTAACACATTAAAATAGGAGTTACCCATTTCTATCCCCAAATGACTCTAGTACAGTGAAGAAGTTGGAGAGGAAATATGTAGGGAACAAAGAAATTAAGCAAGAGTTTCAACTTGGAGATGGTGGCAAGCAAGTCTATTCCAAACTGAAAAGTCCTCTCTTTTTGGCCTCCCTAGATGTAAGGGCTGATGGCTAAAGAATGCCAGACCTACACAATTAAGGATAATAACTTTAATGTTTTTTCTTGCAGTGCATTACTAACCTTGCACTGCATTTCTATAGTTTCTGTAACCAAAACCCCAAGCCATCCTCTGCTTTACGCTATTCTAATGCCAGAGCACGCTCCAGCAACCTCCCACAGCCTGCTCAGCCAGAGAAGGGCTGGGACCAGACCCACAGCACTGCAGCTCCAGGATGAGAAGGAAGCTCACAGCACACAGGGGCTTCAGGGCAGGTGCTCCACTGCCCAGGAAGAAGTTCATGGTAGGTCTTAATATTTGGCCAGTCCAGAAATTGCAAGGCCAATGTTTAACGCTTGGAAAACAGAAGTACTGAAAGCGTAGCACCAGCTGCCATTGAACCCCAGGTAAGTGTGTGCTGGTCACAGGGAACTCTATTGCTCCATTTCTGTAGAAAAATTTGGACAGCAAGACTGAAAGAAATAAAAGAAAAATGGGGTATATTAAGATTGCACCTTACAAACCCTGACTATTCCCGTAGCCTCAGGAGCCTGCAGGAATGAAAGTCACTCCATTCACCTACCAGTCACCCAGCTTTCAAAGGAAAGCTCCAAGAACACAAGGCCCTAAATGCAAGTGCCCCGAGACATCCAATACAAACAAGCTCTCAGATGTCAATATACTGAAATCCATGACAAGCAGCAAGATTCATCTTCAACAGAGATCCAACAAAGAAGTTGTTGAAGACTGAATTCTACTTAACAGTCATTTTGCCCTTCAGGTTCTGAGACACAGTGAAAAAGGGGGTGTAAGGCAGGATTATTTAGCATAATGGACAGGAATGGGACAAGAAGCAGCATCATTCATGGTGACAGTCAAATACATGGTTTAAAAATAGCCACCAACACGGTGCTCTGGAGGTTCACACAGAACCTGTGTTCAAAGGTTCAGTGGCCATTTCTGCCCTGGAGAAAGTTCATACATTGTGTTGGGAGCACATAGAACTAACTTTGTGGTATTTGTTTCCAACAAATAACAAATTTGTACACTTCTGATCAAGGAATCCTAAATCACATGACCTGTTAGATTCCCAGTTCAAGGAAGAGGAACAAGTCCCATATTGCTCATTTACTATTGACAAACGGCCAGTGCTGGCCATGGGTTTTGTGGTACACAAAACCTTTGTTTGGCAAAGGCAAGTTCTTCCTCACTAAAGAGGGCATTCAACAGGATTTAAATGCTTACAGTTGAGCAGCACACCTATGTCATCATCAGCTCCCCTACCTGAGTCACTTCAGCATCAACCTAAACAAGTCAAAGTCTATATAAACAGTGAGTATTCACAAGGCAGTGGAATTTCAGATAGTGTCTGTATATTTTGTTAGCATCTCTATTTGAAAACTTGAAACCTAGAGAATTATCTGTGCTCACTGGATTCCAGCTGGCACCAACAGATCATAGCTTTTAACTATCCTTTTCCTGAATGAGGAATCAGAAAGCTGTCTGAATTGGGTTACTGAAGCAGACTGAGCCAGGACAAGACAAGACAGCATCTGCTACCCTGCAAAGACATAAGAACCCCAGCACAATTTTCAAAGACTATCTATCCTGTTAAGCTAAGACTGTTCTTTTGTCTCTTTGTATGACCACTGTTACCACTCACTGGAAACAATGAGCTGGTTTTGAAAAGAGAAGAGCTTGCACTTTGAGCACTGCAGATACCAGAGTCCAGAGAAGGGTGGTCAGCTCAGAGGGAGATCCCCTGGTTCAGAGCAGGAGAAAGCTTTGGAGTAAACCAGCACCTGACCACAAGTACCAGAGTGTTTTGGACACTAAACATTCATGTGAACAGCTGTCAGTGTCTTAAGTTACAGATTTGTCCAATTTTATCTCAAACTTAAGACCAAAAGCTGTAAGATCCTGGGGCACTAAGGCTCCTGGGTGCTATAAAACAAGACCCTAAAATACACTAAACCAAAAGCAAGGGCTTTGCTTTTGGAATCAGTAATTTGAGCTTCAGACCACAAAACAAGAGTCTAAAGTGGTGATAATAATGTAGCACAGCAGAGTTTGACAAAACACAGCATGGGAATGAAGGAAATTACTATTTATTCTTCAACATGTATACAGCATATGCTATTTTACAGCAAGTCACCACTGGCATGGTGAAATGGAAGAGAAATACTCACTTTAGTCGATGAAAGTTGGAAGGCATTGGAGAAAAACACCACAGTTAGGACTGTTAATGACTTACACATTGTTGATACAGGACTGAATTTGAAAACATGCTTTAACATTTACCGTAATAATGAAGGTGGTTAGTGCCACATTAAAATAAAAATAGTTCTATACAATATGTTCAATTTGGTCATGTGCTATTTACAGATTTTACAAAAAACACACACGAGCTTGTTACTTCAAGTCAGGCTAACAACAGGCCAGCAGAGTAACTCCATGGATACAACTGATCATTAGTGCCCTAAGTGTAGGAAATCCAATTTCTAGCTATGCAGTGCAAGTTATTTTTCCAGGTCTCATTACAAGTTTTGATCTTAAATGGGGAAGAGGGGAGAAAAAAAAAAAGTCTGACACATATAAATAAGGTATTGAAACCCAACTTAAACCCTCTTTTGAATTAAAACAGATTGTGTTTGTTAAAAAGGCTTGGTTTAGATCTAAGTAGACAGAAGTAGCCCTCCCTATCCCTGCTTAATGGGCAACTGGCAAAATAAGGTCTGTTACAATAAAATACAATAGACATGTAAATAAATAATCTTAAAAAAAAAAACCAACAACCCTATGTGTGTTAAGAGTATGGAAGAATCCCAGCACGTCGCACCTGGAATGATATTTTCTGCACGAGCAAGATTAGGCATTCCTCATACAGAAACTGGTGTAAACAAGGACAGTCAAGAACCAAGAGCGAGGGAACAGGAATAGGGGAAAACCGAAAAGAAATCCTGACCGAGGTAGCAGTAACTCTCTACCTAGTGCAGAAAGTTCTGCTTATGGAATAAAACCTGACTTTATGACAAATTAAGTTTGGATGATCATGCAGAAGACAAACAGTTACATGCTTTTTTAGTTTTAGACAACACACATTCATTCCCTAAAATCTGCTGCCAATTTAGTTTGATAGTGTCTGCTGGCTCAAAAAAATTTGCTTTTTTTACATGATGAATAGACTATTGAACAGAACACTGTACATGCTTTTCATCTACAAAAAAATATTTGCATAAAATAGTGTTAGTTCTCTGTACATGTCAATGGACACTTTAACTGTGTATAAAAGAGGAATATATTGCCCCCACTGAAGTCAGAAAAAGCAAAAAAAACCAAAATCTAGATTATGAAACCTCCATCACCGGCAAATATGTTCATGTGAAAATTCAGCAGAAATAGACAGTTGCTCTAAACAATAAAAAAAATTAAGTTAAACTTTTCCTTTGAATGTAAAACTTGTCACCATGTCAGTCAAGACCAAAACATATCACTAAAGTTAGTGTCTGTGCTGTAAAGCCAGATAACCAAGGGCATAGTAATGAACACAAACGGCCAGGAAACTCCTTCGGTGCATGCTGACAAAGAACAGGGTTTGGTGGCAGGCCGCACACTATCTTTACCAGGTTCCAGGTAGTTACGGGCCACATATTTAAGTGTTTCATCCAGCAGAATGACAGGTAGTGAGATTTTCAACACCATCAGCCATTGCGTCACGTTCAGGGGTGTGATCTGGAAGATTATCTGAAAGAAAAGCCAAACATTACGTCTCTTCTCCCCCCTCCATCCCTTGCCTTAAGCTCCAGACAAGTTTTTGCTTCACCTCCAAGTTCAGGGGTGGGTATAAAATAGGTCACTTACTGGCAGCGGTTCCACATAAAGGATAAGGAAGTGGAGTGACATGGACAAGCAAATAGCGCCCACCAGCCAGATGTTTTCCCACGGGGGCATCCTCATCAAGGACTGATTTTCTGATAGACTGCAACAGAAACATGGTACATGTGTGTATGTAAGACAGCAGTAGGAAATTCAGTAAATCAGAAGAGTAGCTGAAAAGAAAAGCAGCACGGCAGGTCACAAGCATCCCAGGAAGGAAGGAAAGAGATATCAAAATATGGTTTATATTTATGTTGCAACTTTAAACTACCTTGGAAGTCAGCTTAGCAACACAGTCTCAGTTCAGCTCACATTTATTTTGGAAAGCTTTTGTGTGTTTTGCTCAGTCCTGATCTAGTCTACTTTTTTTGCTAAAACCCCAACATCCTCTCTGTGGGAAGGGTAAGGGAGAGAGGCCATGGTAGCACAAGGCAGAATCCTCCACAGTCTGTTTTTTGCCCAGGGACCAGGAGCACCTGCTCCTTCTGAAGTTCACTGAAGGACTGGTTACACAGAGGGTCAAATACTTGCACCTTCTTAATGCTTGGTCTTTAATTCTGCTCTTCCAATTCAATCTGCATTTAGGCTACGCTGCAGAAGCAGCCGAGATCCAGAACATCAGATGTAGAGCAGTATCTTATTATGTAGGACTCTACAGCACTACACTTGTATTTAAAGTTTATTTGTTTTTAAATTAACTGACCTCTAAGCTATTTGAAGAAAAATACCCTTGACATTGTGCTATTTAGAGGTTTCCATTTATAATCTAATATTAATTGGCTAAACCCACACTCCCTTAGGGCAGGAAAAACTATTTTCCATATCTTCAGCATTCTTATTTTAGTTCTCCTTGATATCACTTTATACCAACATAGAAGGGATAATCTGATTGATTAAGCTTAGATTAGAAATAATGGAAAATATTTCAGTTGCTTGTGCTTAGTAAAATACCAGAGTGAATTGGCAGACTTAAAAATATACCTTATGATAAGAGATCTCAAAACATTATCTAAGAGTCATTTTGTTTGTACTATCAGGATTCAGAAAGGAAACACGAGTCGCTCTTCATTTGTTGAGCCGTCTATAGACTAAGAAACAAATTGCACAAAAGACAGGATTTTGGATAAACTATGCAGAAGCTTTGGTTTCCTGTTTGGGTATACAAACCTGTTGAGAGCATTGCACATCTCTATGGTGACAAGCACAGAAAGAGCCATTGTCATTGGATACGGAGACTCAAAAATCCCACAGTCAACACCAGAGAAGTCTGGATTGTCCTCTTTGCACTGCAGAAAATGGCTCTGGAACAGAACAACGTCAACTCACTTCCACAGCTTGTTAACTTTTAAAATGTGAAATAGGCAATTGTGAAATAAACAGCGAGTATTATGAAAACTTTCTAATATGACTCCTACAAGCACTGGTTTTAAAACTTTTGTAAGCATTAGAAAAATCCCCTTAGTCTTTTATTTACAAGACAATTAGTCCTTCCAACTGCTCAGAAGCTCAGCTATCCCACCTCAGAGCTTTAGTATTAAGACTAATTAATCGTGATCAAGTTTTACAGTAACAAGTCTGAAAACAACCCATTATGTAAATTTCTGTAACCTACTGTGTTTCTACGGTCATTTCAAATGACAAGTATGAAAGAAGCATATACCTCCCCCTCTCCCCCCAGAGATATTAAACTGAGCAAATACCAGCTGATAAAAGGTAACTCTTGGACCACCATCAGCAGCGATAAACCACCAAGCAGCAGCACCCACTGTGGCAGCACCAACATAACCTTAAAGAAAACAAAGTAGTTTTTTCAGTGTTGTGAACTGTAGGCAAGATCTCACTTGCCACATTTGGACTTCTACCTCAAGACCTCCAGTACAGTTAAAAAAATATATATAGATTGTAATTCATCTGTCTCCTGTGCAAGAAATCTCTTCTACCAGTTATAACCGAAATAACCATTAAATACTGTACTACTATCTGCTTACAGAAGCTCCCAGCTAGAACTTAAGGCAAACACAAATAGCACTCAGGGTAATCAACCTGCAATTTTTATATCTCAGAACCCAGTGTGTCTGTACTTAAAGACTAAAACTGAGGCTTGCTTACTTCAAAAACTATGAAGTCAATTAGGAAATTAAGGTCTCAACTTTTGGCATGAAGACAGTGTGCATTAAGTATTCAAGTTGATACTTACTCCAGCTTCAGAGTACTATAGCTGTATTTAAGGTTTAAATCTACATGCACTGATTTCACAAATGGCCACTCCTTCATTTTCCCTGATTACAGCCATGCCAGCAAACCTGTTCTTCTACTTAAGCACAAAAATGGTAGGTTACATGCCTGACAGTTGCCATTTTCAGATTTAGAAGTAGTTCTACGCATGACCTCAAGAGCTAAAGCAGGTGCATATTCACTAATTACTGGTCTCAGCTCTTTAATTCCAACCCCACAATATGCTCAACTTCCCAAAGTTCAGTTACTGCATGGACAAGCTACAACCTGCCATCTCAATGGTTTGAGTAAAGTGTTTCAGCCTGGAATGAGTCAAATGGGAAATGCCAAGGAGGTGGCTTCTTGTGAACATAGGTCAGACTCAGCCCTAAATTCACCTCTTGGAAGGTCTAATCCAGTACGGCAGTACATAAATTTTCTAACCGTTTCCAACTTGTTAAAAATCAAAAGATTCTGGCAAAATGGTGAGTATCATGCTGAAGTTATGCAACCAGGGCTTCTGGTGCCTCAGTTGCTACCAATAAAAAAAAAGTTAAAAAACCACCCACCCACCACTTTACTGTTCCTATCATAGCAGTGCCTGCAAACGTGCAAAACAGTGTGAATCTCAAAATAAAATAAAGCAGAACACCAGTTTCACAGAACATCTATTGCTAGCTTTCAAGATTTCAGCCTACAAGGTGATTAGACAAACTACTTTGAAGTAGATTAAAAAAAAAAGTCACCTGCTTAAGTTTACTTAAAAAGAAGAAAACTATTACTACTTACATCCAATAGCTAGGTAACGGAAGAAGAGCCATCCACTGATCAGTGGCTCTTTAGGGTTGCGTGGTGGCTTATTCATGATATCAAGATCAGGAGGATTAAAGCCCAGAGCAGTAGCAGGGAGACCATCCGTCACAAGGTTTACCCACAACAGCTGGACAGGAATTAGAGCTTCAGGAAAACCCAGGGCAGCAGTCAAGAAGATACTATTAAAAAAAAAACCATCAATGATAAGCTTATTCTTGTGCATGTAAATAAGTTGTTTGAAAACTTAGGCCTTCTGTTCTCTTGTGCAGAGTTATCCATTTAATATCACAAGTTGAATATTCACAATCAGGAAACTGAATATTCATGATCAGAAAACTAAAAACATATCCAAAAGCAAACACTTCTAACCACTGGCATTTAAGTTTTGAAGCGTTTCCTTTCTTCTGGTAACTCCATGAGTTTAGCCTTATTTTTTTCCCCCACTCTACTTGACTGTATAGGTAAACATATACATACGTGTATAAAAGCTTGCAAGCCACTTTCTAAAAGACACTAACACTTTTGCAGACATAACAGAATTTCAGCTCAAGTGACTCAGCTTCATTCAGCTAGATTACTGCTAGTTCTTGCAAAAATGTAACTAACACAAAGCTTTCATAGCTCCAAGTTTGTGTGACTAAATAGAACAGAAACGGGCTACAGCAAGAACCACATGGAAGGTGGCTTTATATTTACAAGAAACAAAGCATGACAATCTCTGTGTTATATTCCACTCTGGGGAAAAAATATGCTTTGATATAAGCCACAGTTAAGGAGGTCAATATTTACATTGTTACCAGAAATGCATCCTGTGGCATTGGGTCACCATTCCTTCCACAGACACAGAAGACACATTCTTCTGTAACTTGAGGTTAAACAAACATCTAAGTTATATTTTTGGCTAAGTTATCTGAAATACCAGATCTTGTAATATTTGATTAAGGTTTTTATTTTCCTGTCCTAGATAATTATTCTAATCATAGAAATAATCATAAAGCATTTAGATACCTACTGAACTAGAATATTATATGCAAAGCAATATGAATCTTGTGCAGAATGCTAAAATTCTCCAGTAAAGACCAGGCTAGAAGCATGCAAACTTCCACATAATCTCCATGATCAATTACCTGGAGAACTTGTTTTTCTGGTTTTAGTGAGAAATATTGGAAGTAAATAAATAACTAACAAAAAGAGACTCCATCATCACTATTCTACTTCAAAGAGGAAAAAAAATGAAAAAACCCAAACATGTTAAACCTACCAAACAACTTCTCCAACATTGGAGGAGATCAGGTAACGGATGAACTGTTTCATGTTGTTATAAATTGCACGTCCTTCTTCCACAGCAGCCACAATAGTTGAGAAATTATCATCTGCTAAAACCATTTCAGAAGCAGTTTTAGCCACTGCAGTACCAGAACCCATAGCAATTCCAATTTCTGCTTTCTTCAATGCAGGAGCATCATTGACACCATCACCAGTCTAAAACAAGAAATTAAAGTTGAGAAAAAACAATAAAGAAGGTGGGCACTTACATACAGTACCAGAAAGGGTGTGGTTTTGGTTCTTTAAAAATCACTTTGGTGCAGAACTATTCTGAGGCTTTGAGTTCAGGGAAATACAGAGGAAATGTTTTCCAGAATGAGGCATTAGTCTGACAAGAGATAATTTGGGTTTAAATACAATGTCTACCTTTGAAACCAAATAAAAGTTGGATTACTCACCATAGCTGTAATCTCATCAAAAGACTGAAGAAACTCAACAATTTTGGATTTGTGAGAAGGCTCTACACGAGCAAAGCAGCGGGCATGGTGGCAAGCATCTCTTTGGGCAGCAAGTGAGAGTTCATCAAATTCACGACCAGTAAAGGCTTTTGTAGAAACATCTTCGTCTTCCACAAAGATACCAATGCGACGGCAAATAGCTACTGCTGTGCCTTTATTATCACCAGTGATCATAATAACTCTAATACCAGCTTGTTTGCACAGCTTTATAGATGAAGCTACTTCAATTCTTGGGGGATCCAGCATACCCACGCAGCCAACAAAGGTCAAGTTGGTCTGAAACAAGACAGCACCAAGTTTTAGTGCAAGATCCTGTGGATGTCTCATCTGAGATTAGCAAAACAATCATTATGCTTGAACATTAATTATGTCTCAGTGTAGTGACATTTGTTCATGACATTCTGTAGTTCTACATTGAGCAATTAAGACACCAAGGCCTATGTCATCTTGTCATTTGGTCAAATCCAGTCTAGTACTGCATGATATACTTGCTCTTATGTCAGGTTTGGTTTTCCTCCTGAAAGGGTTACCTGTTTCACTATATTAAGTTTTCACAGCACTTAGACAGCTAGAGAAGAACTACATGCACATTAACAAGTACATCTACGTGCATGTTAACAATTAAGAGGAGGCAAATGAGAATTTTTAATGCTTGTAGAATCACAATGCTACACGGTACCATCTACATGACAAGCAGTTAATCCCCAGAGTACGACCGCACTGTGGAAAGGTAGGATCCCATTTCAAACGTATCTTGCTTCAAATGCACTCATTTTATTAGTTAAAATGTGTTCTAGTTGTCAGCCTTGCAAATTCAACCTGCAAGCAGTCAAGTTGTTCTTTTTCATAATCAGTGCCAGAAGCACAGTGCACAAGCCAAAAAAACTTTAATGCAACTGTTATTTCGCCCCCTTTAAATGCTAGATACAGATTTCATTGGAAAATTACAGAGTAGTTAATATAACAGAGCTTTTGCAGCTGACAGTATGGAGGGAGGGAAGTGAACTTGACCCTTGGAGCACAAAATGGCAGGTATGTTCCATCACAAAATCCCCAAAGAGGTCTTGCAGATGAGCAATGTCAAAACTGAAAATCATTAAAGCTGAAACCACAATGCAATTTTTGGAATGTTTTTCAGAGTCAGTTTCTGAAAATAGTTTAAGGTATTATGATCCTATGGACCTTATGCATAAAATAATAAAATTTGCAGATGGCTGTTTAACTAACTTTTTCTTACACTTCTATTTAAGCAGCAACATGTGCAACAGCCACCAAGAACACAGTGTTTTTCTTTTAAACCCAAATGAGCTGGGGCAATAAAGCAGGACTGACAGGTATCATAAACCACAGAATACTCCAAGCTTTTTCCCCTTAAGTTTCTTCAAAGACACTTATAGTCTCTTCTTAAACTCACCCTTCCCTCCACATGTGGCTAACTATTGTGGCTAACTGACATCTCCAGTTTGGGAGGGGGAAAAGCATTAAAAGGGTATTGTACAAAACTCACCTCATAGTTAATGAAATTTGAGGAGTCCTCAAGATTCATTTCCTCTTTTCTGGGTGGATTGTCATGGGTCGCCAGAGCCAAGCAACGCAGTGTGTCTCTACCAGTTCCCCATTCTCTAATGACAGACATTATTTTCTGCTTAATTCCAGAGGTTAGTGGTATTTTAGCATTTCCAACACGCACGTGCGTACATCTGTCAATTACACCTTCAGGAGCACCCTGCAGAGGCAAAAAAAAAAGGTAATTTAGCTTAATAAAACCCTTTCCATTATAATATTTGCTCAAATTACAAAGTCTTTCTTTCATCTTCAAGCTGCAGTTGGTTGTGACACAGTTTTTTTTAGTGTTGTGCCACCTCTGCAGCCATTCTAAAACCACCCTTTCTCAAGTGAGGAACTGACCTTAACAAACATCTTACTCATGGATGTGCGGCTTGGTTTGTTCGGTGTACAATAGACAGACATAGACTTTCTGTCTCTTGAGAATTCCAGAGTGAATTCCTTCTTCATGAGTTGTTTTATCACCTTATAAAGAAAAACCATAAAAATGCATTTAGATAATACGTCCTGCAGAACTCTTTCCCCAGTGAATTCCAGGTAAAAGAATACTGACCGAGTTGCAAGCATTTGCACGTTCGATTCTAGAAAGTCCTTTCAAGTCTGTGTCAAACACATTCATCTTCTCAACCAGACAGGTAAGCGCCGTTTCTGTGGCTTCACCAACTTTTTCATATACTCCCTTAGCCTTTAGTTAATACAAAGCAAACAAAAAACCACAGGAGTTTACTTTAAACCTCACTGGAACCTACCAGAGACAAAGTTCAAAATTCATAATGGAAAAAAAAATCTTAACAAGATTTATATGGCTTATGAACAAGCACAATTATTTTAAAGAAAGTGACTTTGAAGAGTATGATTTGTAGGAAATTTCATGCCTTTTCTCTCAAGACCAGCAGTGAAGGATGAGGATGTCAGTACTTAAATCACCAAGCATTTACATCATAATGAGATGCAGCAACCTTAAGGAGGGGCAAAGCCAGAAAGTAGCAGCACACTCTACTCAACAAGAGATCCACGTTCCAGATTACTCTTGCTGCCTGGCTTTAGTTTTCTCAGTGTTCAACAAACAAATCATTCCCAGAGTTAACACTTAAGGGGACCTAAATATTCTCCTCCTTGACTGGAAAGGGATTTACCGCTGAAAGGTATTACACAGAGAGATGAGAACAAATGTTTATCCTCATTCTCACACTCTCCTCTGTTCCAGGATATGTACTTACTTCATTGTAATCCAAAGAGGAATCGTTACAGAGTGCACAGATCGTTGCAAGTTCCACAAGGCCATCATACTGGCTACATTTAATAAGTTTGTCATCTTTATGCCTTTCCAAAGGAAGAAAAGGGGGAGATTTAAGTTAGTCATTTAGTATTAGCATCTCACCTTTTTCCCTTCTTTACTCCCTTTATTTCCATTTAGTACAATGCTTATTAGTTATGGACTTGGAACTACAGAACTAGAAGTTGTTGAGAAGAGCAGATTTGATAAAGGCGTGTTCTGAAGTTTAGATCAAAGAGTCATGGAAGGAATGACATGATTATCAATGAAATCACTACCTGAATTACAAAACCTTATTTTCTCCAGTGACAGTCATACAGCAACATAGAAGAGAAGAGGCCTATGAAAGCAGCATTAGAGTGTGTGCAGGACTCGTAGGGCAGTTCCAAGTAGAAGAGGGATATTGTTGGATCCCTTCAGAGCTTGGCTTCCTTAGTCTTACTGCATATTCTGCAGATTTACTGCCACGTATGAAATGCATGCACTGGGCAGGCATAAAAGCAGATCTGGTCTCTTTAATTTCTTTAAAAAAAGTTATCTATACTACACGCAAACCTCTAAAACCAATAAAAAGCTAAGTCATTTCACAACATAAAATCTGCTAGAAAATGAGTACTTTTCTAGTAGCTATACACGTTTAATGCTCAATATCTGAACTCTTTAGAAAGAGGGAAGGTACATTCTATGATTCTATGATTTTCCCCAGAGTAGAGCACCATTTAGACATCACAAATAAGAAACAACTTCTTTGCTTTCACATTTGGAAATAGGCGGTCAATGAATTCATTTTCTGGAACATTAGCATACTTCTGCAGCAAACATAAAAGAATCAAGGCAGTGTTCAATACTGTTATTTTCCCCACTACCAAAATTAGCAAGACATAACTCGCATATAACATCTTTCATTAAAGCCCTCAAGAAGGGGGGGGAAAAAAAAAAAGTCTAGTGGTAGAAAGACATGGATTACTACTCCATAAAAATTCATAACATAAGACTATGAGATGTTGGGTTATATAAGCTATTGTTCAGTCTCTTACTGCAAACAAATTCCTGTGTTGTATAACACAGCACGTGAGCAAAATGCATCTTAAAAAAGCATGTTTTTAAAGTTTCATTTTACATATAATTCTACAGCCATAAGCAGTGGCTTTAAATTCTGGACTCTTGAATGTTCTCAGCAGCTCTGTCACCTCCTCTATCACAGCTAATACTCCCCGTTTTCATCTCTTTGGAACTTGAAGACAACTATCAGATCTGAATATCTAAAACTTGTTACACCAGGATTTCTCTCACCCCCTGCTTTGCTGCCACGTTCTTTATCAACAATTTCTGAAGAACAGCAAGTGCATACAGACTTTAAGTTGCTGGAGTCAGTTTTGGATAAAGGTGATTTTTTTTTCCCTAAAACTTCAGGCTTTTGGATTACCTAAAGATGAATTTCTTTGAAGGTCAAACACAATCTGCTGGCTTTTGCTACTGTTCTCAGAAAGTATTCATTTTAAATATAGTTCTCTGCTCTCAGTTTGCAAATAAGCATGCACATCACACTTTCTGAGATCTGCCAATACTCCTCCAAACCGTCTGACAATCTCCTAACATCCCTGGGAAATCAGTCAGTACAAAATTTTAGGTTTTCAGTAAGAAGTATTTGCAATTTTATATTCTGAAAGCATCCTAAAGTATTTGATATATAAATCAGTAATTTTTCACTTAGAGGAAATTCATCACAGAAGTGTTTCACGGTTATGAAACAGAGTAGGCTGCCTATACAGCTGTGGCAGACAACAATATCTCAACTTACTTAGAACAAACATCTGTCAGGAACAGCTCATCTCTAGAGCAGGTCCTGCTTTGGGGCAGTGCCATGGGCTGGGCTGCCTCAAGTCCCCATCAAACTTTGCTTTCAATAACAGTTTGCAATCCAAGGTGAAGTCAGTCACCGTACACAAAATCCTTACAAAGCCACCCATTTAAAAAAAAAAAACCAAAACAAACAAAACTGCCCATAAATGCAGAAATAAATCAGCCCTAAAGGTTTGAGAATTTAGCTATTTGTTTCTTCGTGCTCCAGTAACAGCCTTTCTGAGGTAATTTCCCTTCCACAGAATGTTCTTTATGTACGTGAATGCAGCACGATTAACATGTTTGTTCACATTTTCCCAATTTCAGCAAGTAAAAATAGAATACCAACATACATTGATGACTGTTTTATTATACTAGACATCTGTCACCACACTACATTTTATTAATTTGTTTATCTAGAGCTCTTGCGAGACCAGCTAAAGCATAAGAGCTGGATGCATTACAAGATGGAGAATGTCACCTTGCCTACGTAAATGCCGTCTCCTGAAATGAAAGCATAAGCTTTTGACATCAATTAGCTTGGAAACAAAAGAGAAATGGGGAATTAAGACTTCCAGATGCTGAGAACACCATGGTCTTAACTGCTATGAAAATTAAACCTAGATAATTACTATCAAGATCAGTTAAGATCACGTGGAGTCAGAGGCATGTGAAAATCCACAAGGTCGAGATGTTTACAATAATTGAATCTTAATTCTACTTCATTCTTGCAGAACAGAATTCTACTACGTAAAACTGAAGTGGTAAGATTAAAAACACATGGAAAACTGGCCAAACAAAAGGAGCTGTAACAAGCCACTAAGAAGAGGCCTGCCTAGAAGTGGAACCCTAGAAATTCCTAAAGTTGTCAGGATGAACCACGCATCCCACTAATAGAGACCTGCAACTGATAAAGTAAACTGAACAAGTAATTCCTCTCCTATGGGGGTGGGTTTAACACCAGCTCAAATACCAAAGGCTGACAAACGCACACATCTGTTCAAGTATAGATACACCAAGTTCAATCAACTGAGGGCAGGGACAGGAACAGTAAATTAAAAAGTTTTAAGAATTGACTCCAACACACTCCTAAGGTGCTTTAGAAAAAGATCCACCTTCTGAGGCAGGGGAATTGGAAATACTGATTTCACAGATTAAGAGGCTCACCTGTCCAGATTTATGCAGTTTTTTTAAAATATAAAAACTAGCTATCCCGGTGCTACAAAATGAGGTTTAATCTCAGTCCAGTAAGATTTCGGTAAAATACATCTTTTCAACCTACCACTAATTTATTTTTGGATTGTCAAAGGAACATTGCAATATTGGAGACTGTATCAAGTAAGTTTCATGAAGGTTTACTTCTCTAGAATTTAACTTCCTTTTGCTGTTAATTACTTCCCCCCCCAGCCCTTCACCATACATTGTCACTGGCTGAGCTTCCATTTATTAACAATCACTACTAAATATCACATGCAACACTTCTCAAACCTAAAGTAATAGTCAATGCATAACAGACAAATATTTAGCTTTAACAACACACTTACACTTCTCCCATGGGAGCATATGTTGAACCTGTTACAGTAAATTCATTCAGGGAACAGCTATCGCCTTCTACTCTGTCCAGGATAAACATCTGAAATTAGAGTTAGAAGCATTACTACCTTTAAACAATAATTAGAGCAAGAGATTTAAACAGGCCTTACATGAGCAGGTGTAAGAGACAAGTTCAGGTTGAATAAACAAACTAGACAAAACCAAATACAATACTCCGACCTTCGATCCCACATATGTTTGAACTCCTCCCTATACTGAAGCATAAAGTAATAGAAAACGGCACTTCTGCTTCCCAAATCTCATTGGAAAATTGAATTGTGGCACAAATATATCAAAGAGTTGAAATACACATAAAGTATGTATGTTTAACTTCAGCATCCACTTGATAATCCTGACTATACCCAAGCTCTCCTGAGGCTTAAGTGTTTCCTGTCCTGGTTTTCCCGCTTTCAATCACTTTGTCATTCAGTGCACCAGTAATATAGAAACATTTGGACAGCTCAACTGCCCTGCTAGCACCAATTGAAATGTTATTTTCAAATAAAGACACCAATTTGAAGGATGCATCCTTCATAAGACACCTGCATCTCAGTCTTTCCTTTGCTTTTGTTTCCTTTCTAGGAGGGCTGCAGGCAGAACCGAATCTGGGAAGATGGAGACAGAAAACCACGGTGCCTGAAGCCCTCATACTCTTGTCATGACTTGCTGGAGTGGTAGTAGAGAAGAAAATTTCTCACTGATAGAGAGCATCTCTCAATAGAGCTTCTTACCCAGTGTTTAATGTAAGCCATTTTGCCAGACCACATTTTAGCAGTATCTTACTTTCTCCTCATTGCACTGCCTTACATTTTAGGCAAGCATCTTCACAGAACACAGCCTAATAATTAGGTGTTCCATAATTGATCTGCAGTGTCTGGAGACTCTACAATCTTCAAAGTGATTTCAAAAGACTCAAAAAGCTAGAGAAGTTTATAAATTAAAAGCTCAGAAAACAGAGTAAGTGCATTCTCAGAGGGAGATACTACAAGAGGACACTGAAACAATCCCCCAGGTCTCCTCCAAAAGCAGCATCATGGCTGACAAATATTGTAGTATAGGGCTCCTTTGGACACTCAGGAGTTACTACTTAACATGAAAACTAAAACTACAAGTGGAATTACTGTTGTAAACCAGACTTCTTAAAAAGCTAAGCCATCTCTCTGCTTAGAGTGAAACCAAGAATAAGCGTATTGTTTACAGGTATTAGGATTTTGCTGTTTTGGAAAATCTTGCAATTAAGATTATTCTGTAGCTGTCACAGCTTAACTAGGAACCAAGTTGTACTGCACAAGATCTAAAACATTTAGCCCTCTACATATACGGAGTAGAGCATTTTGAGCTTTTAAATAAACACAACTTAAATTATGAGTTAACCAGGAAGCCTACTGCTTTTGGCATCCGCATGATGAAAAAATCCCTGCAAAGACTAGGGCAGTTATGCAACTCTGCTGCAAGTAACCTCCTCTGGAATACTGATGAGCAGCTGCTTTGTGTCTCTTAGGTATAAATACTACAATACTTAAGGAAGTAGAACAAGTCAACCACCAATTAAAAAGTAAGAGCCATCAATCACATGAGAACAAAGTGCTTAAGGCTTACAAACTTTTGCCAAAAACCACTGGTGAGTAGTGCTCAACATTGACGCATTTGGAATTCTAACCCAATGTAATGGCCCTGAACATTTGCTGTCCTAGAGTTGCTGAACATCTACACTTATTAAACAGAAGAACTTAAATGTTTTCTCCATAAAATTCCTACAGAGCATCACCTATATGGGAAGCACAGGAAACTGGCAACTGACCATGGGTTACCTTAAGTGACAGCCTACGAAAGTCCCAAATTAATCAACACTAGGAAGAATACTGGGGGGAGAGGAGGAGGGAGAAGGGGCACATAACTTACACGTACTGAAAAATATGGCATATATTAAAGATGACCCCGGCAATGCTGGTGACAGAGTCAACTATACCTCTGGGTAGCCTGATTAGCCATAACATTGCACATTGAAAACACTACAGTGATCTACATCAGACCAGTAAGAGCTACTGGAGATAAGGTAACCCAACAAAGGTGGAGCCACTCACCACAGAAAATACCTGAGGCTATTCATATTACTAAAGGTAGTAAATCCTCTAGCTTTTTCTCATTGTTAAGTTTCTCCACCATGGTCACCTTGCTAAAATAAAGAGGCAAGTGTTTTATACTTACACCCCCCTCGCTTCTACAGTGTAACTATCCTACCTTTCTGAAAGGGGGGATAAATCATACAAAATAATTACCAGTAGACTGAATGGCTTACAGGCAAGTCAATGGAAAGCTGCTTGCAAACAACTTTCTCTTCCATCAAGTACGGGTACAGCTATTTTTGGCCATGACTAAATAAGGGAAGAGATAAAAGCCTTAAACACTACACAGTGGAAAACTGAATTAAAAGTAGAAGCTTATCTAAGGAAAATAAAGCAAGATTTTGACGATGAGAACCAAACGATTTGCAATCAAAAGAATTCAAGTAATTCTAACTATTCAAACAGAGTGGCTGAGGAGAAAAAAATAAAAGAAGCTAATTCAACATACCCTGCAGACTGACATTTGATTTGTGGTCAGAGTACCAGTCTTGTCAGAACAAATAACTGAGGTGCAACCCAAGGTTTCCACAGAAGGAAGACTTCTAACAATAGCGTTCTTCTTGGCCATCCTCCGGGTTCCAAGAGCCAAGCATGTGGTAATGACAGCAGGCAGACCCTCAGGGATAGCAGCAACAGCAAGAGCAACAGCAATTTTAAAGTAATAGATAGCACCTCGAATCCAGGAGCCACCATGAACGGGATCATTGAAGTGACCAATGTTTATTATCCAAACAGCGATGCAGATAAGAGAAATAACTTTAGACAGCTGCTCTCCAAACTCATCCAGTTTCTGTTGCAGGGGGGTTCTCTCCTGTTCAGTAGCCACCATCTCATCACGGATTTTGCCAATTTCAGTGTTTACGCCTGTTGCAATAACCACTCCCATGGCTTTACCAGCAGCAATATTAGTACCCTAATGTAGATAAAGAAAAGCAAAGAGAACAGTTGTAGTCAATCTATAAACAGGTTTCGGTGGTGGGTTTTATGTTTGTTCTGGATTTTTTTTTTTTTCCTAAATTTAACAAGCTCAGACTGTGTTTCAGCTAGGACATGGAAAAACGTGAAGAAGAAGAAAATTACATTTCCCCAATATCTGTAAGAGGTTACTCCAGTGTAGAATTTCTGCTTACAGAACTTGCTCAAAGTGAATCAGTATTGATCTGTTCTAAGCAGCATTGTCAAGCTCAGCTGCTGAGTAAGCAGTATGCATTTCAGCTGAAATCCTTGTGTGTTTTTCCTTTATTTTTTAATTAGAATTGTATTGCCCCAGATTTAATGTTATTTACCATGAATAACAGATGTGTTCCACGGGGCTCCCTGCGTGAACACACTTAACAAGAACAGTGAGCTTTTCTACAAGGAGCTTACAAACAATAAGAGAATTGTTACTTTGTTATCTGAAAAGCATGCTTCCTTTAAACAAATTTGAATAAACTGTTTCATTCCTGTATGGTAAGCTAGTTCTCCATTTTAGCCACACAGTATCACAGATCGTGTGGGCATTTCTAAGTCTTAAGAGCTATTTCGAGATGTAGTGTAGAAGCACTTTAAAAGTACATGTGTTCCAGCCTTCAAGACTTCCTTGTGAAGGATAAATAAATAACTAAATCTGTTTTCTCATATAAACTTGTTTCAACAAGCATCTTCCCTTGAGGACAGCTTTTATTAAAACTTACTTCTAATTTTTAATTCATTTAGTTTGATATACACAGAGACATCCATATAGATGCATATGGAGAATGCAGCAAAGAAGTCATACAGCTTTTAGGTGAAGACCTGAAGTGCTGCACATTTTTGTTTAATCAGCTTCAGTGGTTTTTTTATAAAGAGTTTTAAAAATTTCAAAGCAAGTAACTTACAGAAAAAAGCATGTTCTTCTTATCTTGGTTTACAGCACGAGGATCAGGCACAGGGTCAGTGTGCTTGATAACAGACACAGATTCACCTAAAATAAAGATAATAGTCTTAAGAAGGATTATGTATCATCTGTATTCCTGTAGGGAATCAAAAAGTTAAAAAAATTTTAGGACTGATGATTTTAAGATGTCAAATTTCTTTCCTCAAATGATTTTATTTAATTGCTTATGTGAAACAGGAAATATTGCAGCTGAACAAAAAAAAAATTTGAATGGCTGGCTTTTAATGAAAATAGGAAAGGATTTAAGTAAACATTTTAAATAGATAGAATTTAAAGTGTGCATCACGTCTTTTAAGGAAGAAGAAAGGTGAGCAGCTGGTACTCCATTCCTCCATTTAACATACCAAGACTACTACATGAATTAGATCTTGCAGTAACAAGTGTTTTGTTCTCTATGCACTGGAAAAGGTATGCTCTTGTTTAAATAATTAGACATTATCACAGTTATAGATCTGTGACAGCATACATCACACTTATACCAGCAGACTTTTTCAATTTTTTTTTTTTTTTCCCCAGTGTCATGCAGCCATATGTTAGTTAACTCTTTTGGATGGAAGTCTTCAGAGACTTCTTCCATGAAGAGCTTAAATACATCAAATTCCAAAAACATGTCACACGGGTATAGAAAGGTTTCTTTTCCATAAAAACAGCTATTACTTACTACATCAGACTTCACAAGGTGGTAATTCAGTGACTAAAGTTAAGAGCACACAACGTTTTGTAAGCTCAAGAGAGCCAAAGCTTCCTACTTTCACTTTCAAAGAAAGCCTTGTTAAGTAGCATCTCAGATTTCGGACCTACTTTATTACTTAGGAGACTTAAGCATCAACTTAAAATAGGCTGAAAACAGAAAAAGGTTTTCTTAAAAAAAATTAATTCTGTTATTTAAAAAAAAGGCAAGGAATTATTCCCTTTATATAGGCTTCTGGTGGATTTCTTTTTCTACTTAGTTCTGAGAGCTTGATGAACACAGAGTGCCTACATTTTCTTATGCCAAACATAAGTAAGCTTGAACAGTTCTGTGCTGTTCAGGTTCTGTACTGAGAAACTCTGGGGACTGTTTCAAGACAGATTTGAGGATCAAAATAGGTTTCTTATGAATACTTAACTGTTTTAAAATTCCAGGCTAGTTAACATTAATTTATGCTACCAAAACAGGCAGACAGATCTTCATGTTCCAGCAGAGAGAAAACTCTTATAGCATGCTTGGTTGATTCCTAGCTTCTTTCCTATATTCAGAAGTACGGTTGCTTTGTTTTGTTTTCAACAAATCTGAAAAGTACTCTAAATATAGCTCCCGCACTCGAGAGCTGTACCAGAAAATACATGAATGTGTGTGCACAGAACTTCAGCAAATAAGGTTTTAGTGTACTCAGTCTTCAGTAAGAGCAGTTTCAAAGCTGCCTGTATTTCAAAAGTTATTCTCTCTTGTAAGAGAAAAATGGATAACTAAGACTTCCATACTTTTCATATTTGAGCAGTGACAAAACGTTGAAGCCTAGAAGTCTGTATGAACTAGAAGAAAAATTCTTAACTTTATTTTAGTTTCCCTACAAGCTACTAGTATCTCTCTCTGGGGGTGGGGGGAGTGTATGTCAAAAAAGCATTACAGGTCTCAGTAAGAATGTTCACTAAAGTCAACATGTAAATCCAATGATGAAGCAAGACATTCAGCCACTCTAAGAGTTAGATATTGGATCAGAAATTTACTGCACACGAATGCAACGTAGTCCTTGAATAGCTACAAGCTTGTTTCTAATGGATTATTCTAAACAATCAGTGAAAAGGCACATTTAATTATGAACATAATTATCCAAAATTCACAGAAATTATACCTGTGAGAATTGATTGGTCTACCCTTAGAGTTGTAGATTTGATAGAAGTAATTCTTATATCAGCAGGAACCTTGTCTCCAACTACAAAGAAATGAACAAGACAAAGTTAGAATTTTGTCATTTGAGAGATTTCTAACCAAGTGTACTATTACCTCTCAGCCAGGAAAACGATTTTCCAGTGACTGTTCAGATGACAAAGATTACTAACAGCTTATTACTGCTTTTGTGGTTTTCAATACTCTAATTTTCTGAGCATCCAACACTTCAGCAATTTAGATTTGCCTTCAAGATCCCTACCCCTACCTAGCCTCAACCAAAGGGGCTGTAAATCACTGTATTGTTTCTCTAATCACATGACTACCACTTGACAGCAAAGGGAAAACATCTCAAGAGAAAGATATCAATTTCAGTATATGTATTTATAAAAAAACAAAACCCGTAGCTAAGGTGAATCAAGTTTCCTTTTCAGAATAACTGTCCTGGAAAGTCTCCTGGTTGTTTTTTCTGTGCCCAAAGTCTGACTTGTGCTCTCTGATGATCAGAAAGTTATCCACATTTATTTACTTAGAAACTAAGAGAAGTTGTACTTTCCTTTTCTTTGGCACCAATTGTGAGAATAATATGCTTCTGCAGATCTGCTCTTTTAATGTTATACTTTGAATACTGCCAGATGTTTCAGAATTGGAAGTTAATTTCAGATCATACACTAAGCTTTATTTTTCAGTAATGCTACTGTATTAAATGTACCACAATCCATATCCCAGTTAAAATTTTTGCAGGATTCTACACTATGTTTATTTTGTCATACATATTTCTACTTGGCAGAAGACAACAGTGCATGAAAAAAAAAACCCAAACCAACTCACAAACCAAAAAAAACCCACAAGTGGCAAGTGTTTGAGACACCATAGCAGCCTCAGACAATACAGCACACTCCTAAAGAGGGCAGAATAGTGAAGTCAGTTCCTGGAACTGTGTGGCCAGTTTAACCCCAGCATCTCTATCATCCCAGAATTAATTCTTCCACCTTCCTACTTTCTCTTATCAAGCTTTTCCCAGTTTTTAAAAAAAGAACTAAAGCTCCACCATTTTGTGACTACTGCAAATAAATGGCTGCATGCAAATTAGCTTGCTAAAGCATATTAATGAGAGTCACGTTTCTGACTTGTACGGGAGGGTTCCACATTCTGCAGGTCAATATTGCTAATGAATGCATATAATCAAACATTCCCAATGTAATTTAGCACTGCAGTATTCAAAGTATCAACTTCCTTATTATTATAAAATAACACTAAGAATGGAGGATGTAGCTAAAAGAGAGCTGATCTTCTCAGTAGATGGACTCTTGTGTCCCTGCAGTAAAATCAAAACAAGCTGCAATTCCTGCAGGAACTGCTTATGCAACTAAGAGCAATAATGCACGTGAAGAAATCCTCCCACGAACAGCCCCACAGTGGTGTTACAGCCTCAGAACACACAACCACGGACACAGGAAAACTACAGAGCAAAGTGCTGAAGAGGAGAATTAAGCACCACGTGACTTTAAGGTCAAAGAAACCCTGTCCTGGTTAAAACCAGCAAAAGATTGCCTAGTTTTGCTTGTAGACTTAGGCGTGTGTTTTTTCAGCATACATTTATGAAGGGATCCAGTAAGAAACCACAAATTCCCTTTTTGTGCCATTATAGCATGTGAGAACTAATTTAAGCCACAATGCCCTTGAGCAGTAGGAGAAAATAGCATTAGACAAACGGTGACCAAGGCCAAAAATGGCAAAACTATTCAATACGCTCTCCTGATGTCGCGAGGAGGTTTATATGCAGATATATAGTAGCAGCTGGTTTTCAGCTACCCCTGAACAACAGGCTGATGCCTCAGCAATGTGGTGTAATGCCTGTCAATCCACATAAACATTTTCAAAGTAGTTAAAGCAGCTGAAAAACTACAGCCAACTCTAATACGCACCCCCGTTTGACAACACTGTTAAAGACTTAATCACTCCGTAACACAAAAAAGCAGCTGATAAAAAAATCATCTTAAAATATTAAAGTAATTGGTCAGAACATATGGCAAAGTTTACAAGTAATTTTCCAACCTACTTCTTCTGAACAGCTTTAAGTTATTCAAACACAACATTCACAAGATCTAAAGAACCAGGAGAGACTCCTGCCCTAGTAGACTATCGATATTCAAGCATCAGTATTTCCATGACTACTACCCTCATTATCAATTGCTTTAATCACCAGAATCAAAAGTGTTAAATTTATTGTGATACTGCAGCTTTCCAAGATTATCTCAACAATTTCAGATAAGACACATTCTTCACTCACCCTCTCCGTTTGAGAAGGCTGTAGTAAAATATTCAAGGAATTTCCAATAGGCAGGAAAGCTGTACATCAGGGTCAATAACAGAGCTATTTTAAGTTCCTCTTTGCAGAATAACAGCTATGACACTAAGTCATTTATAGTCTTGAATATACTTTCACAAGCACAACTGAAACTGAATATAGATAGGAAATCATCCTATGATAGATAGGAACCCACAGGAAATTTTTAGTGAGCAGTCTAGTGCAGATCTCATCATCAAGTAGAAGGCTTTATTCCATATAACAGAGGAAAGAAACTGGGAGGGGTTTGATGGGGTTTTCTGGGGGGGAAGGGGGTTAGGGGTGGGGTGGTAGTGGTTTAAATTCAATTACATTTCTGTCACAGAACCTCTAGAAGTATTATCCAAGGCTTGAAATACATACTCACTTTCTGATTTCTTGTATCTGCATTACCCAATACAGAGCCTCTACAGTCCAAATGGATAGCGATATAATCCTAATGTTTTACATCTAAAATAAGTCAGCTGCAGAAGTGTTTTCATCCATTATTTTAACCAAAGTTTTTTAATCCTAAATTAAACAGCATTGAAGAAATCAAATAAGCTGCTTTCAAAACTGCCCAGACATATGTTCTTAAAAGTGTAATTTAGACAAATACATTAACTACTGATTAAAATAATGCTTTTAACTATAAAATTGATTGCTTCCTGGAAGAGCAGAGCAGGATTTGTTTCATATCCTTACAGTTTTATTCATAGAATTCTTTTATTCATTCACAGAATACTATTTTAGAATTTTAATACTGAACTTCAGCTCACAATAAGGGAGTTTATTTAAAAACAACCTGGTCCCTGTGAGTAAAAGGCCCAACAAAAACTGCAACAACAAACACACCCTTTTTATTTAACTGTGAATGAATCTATACCAAAGCAGACAGTTTCTACTCCTTGACAGAAACTGAAGTGGCACTTAGTTGTGATACGAATTTAAAGTTTATGTGAATTGTTTTAAACAAGCCATATGCCTTCCCTAAAAATAGACAATTCAGTATGGGCTCTTCAACTACCTATTAGTAGTAATGTTATCATGACAACACTTCCACCAATTATACCTAGCCTTTCTTCTCAAGTTCAAAGCTCCTCACATTTTATAATACTCCCCCTGGTGCTGTGCCAATGTTATAGGTCAACTTCCGCTCTATAGGTACAGCCACTTACACATATATTCAATCATAAGCACAGTGCAACCCCGCTTACCAACTCAGCACATCAAGCAGAATGGGTGCAGTTCCAGACACGATGGCAGTTGCCCATGAAGGGGCTTCCTCATGACCAAAAGTCTTCAAAGGAGTTACATTTGCAGCTGCCTGGCTATCAACACAGAGCTTTTGACTGCAGCAGGACCATACATATCTTTCAAGTCTCAAATTATATCCTACATCTTCTAACACAAGTTGCTGGTGACAGTATGCTCCAGAAGCAGTATTAACTTTACCCCCCAAAAGGCACTATGATGGCTTCCAGAGTCCTCAGAACAAAACTACTACTTTAAATGTGTACTTTGAATGCCATTATCAGCTCTGTTAACTGCCACTGATCCCTCTGCAACTGAAGACTTGCTAAGAGGTGGTTTACAAATAGGTACATTATAGAAAGTGAAGTTTTCCTTCCTTTTTACATTAATCTCAGTGTTACAAGAACAACTCAGCAAAGAAAGCAATCTGTTTGCAAAAAGCCCACCTGAGCAATCACATGAAAGTAACTTTTCCTGTAGAAGTCAGAAGGGTTCTTCATATCCACCACAGACCTAACACTTTCTTATTTATGTTTATCATTAACTAAATGTAGTGTCTACCTGTATCTGCTATCAGCAGGTTGGGGTTGGAACTGGACTTTTGCAATAAAGACCACCAGTTACAGTTCTCAACTATTTTGTCACTGTTGCCCGAGTTTGTAACATTTTCTTTGGCAAGTTCTGAAGAACTGGGATACTATTTCAACATATGGTTGAACAGTTCAGAAACACGAACAACAGTTCCCGAAATGGAGTAAAAAACATTCCCAAAACAACTTCCATAAAACACCAAATGGAGAGGACCAGGAAAGAAAACATGAAAACACAGAATTGTGTTGTTTCCCCCCTTTTAAGTGTATTAATAGATTCAGGTTCGTTGTTGAGACATTCCATGCATTTTTATTTTTAAAGACCTATGGTCTTTCTCCCGCTTTATTAGGACACTCCAATTTCATCAGGATAGGGCAGAAATACTAACAAATTCAGCATATAGAACCTACCATGCTGCTGTTAAAACATTTGACTCAATGCACTATGCATGGGGGTTTACCATCAAAAGTGAAAGAAATAGTTATTCATTCTTTTGCCAAAAAAATATTGTGTTAACAACTGTTTTAACTGTTTCAACATTACATGTTATTATGGGTACAGTTATTTAAACGACTTTTCCTAATGAGATCTTTAGCCTCCTAAAGAGTCAGTTATTTCAAAGTCCTCTCTCTTGCCCAAAAATAAGTTTCTTATCCTTGTAAATTCAGAGGACATACCACTGTGTGTCTATCTACTAATGAACTGAGGCAACTGAAACATCCTACATGAAGTATGGGTATCTCCTTAAGGTTTAAGAATTGAAATGAGTAGGCTTAAAATAACACATATGGGAGGTTACTTATTTAGTGAACCAGAACCAAGTATTGTTTCTGCTGGGGAACAGTAATAGTTAGATCTTCCCCCTGAAGAGAATGGGCTGCTTCTATTTAGAAGTATAGCTGTTGCAGCATAATTGTTTTTTATATTAAGCTTCCTTAACACAAGCTCAGTGTAGCTCCTCTTCCCCCCTGCATCCATACAGTCCGCTCTTCCTATTGTGTTTGATTTCCTTAGACCATCAGAAACTTAATTTTTCTTCCGTAGTAACAGGTATTAAGTATTTTAACACTTCCTGAACAGGGTATAATAAAAAGCTACCAAAAAATCAGAAGCTTTACAAAACAGGAAGATTAAGTTCATCTATGCTTTCATGAAAGGCCAAGTGTGTCAAATTGTCAAAATCAGAAAAGTATCTATGAAATATATTTAAGCCTGAGTTTCCACTCCAAACAAGTAAGATAAATTTATTTTCCAGCAAGACACAGATTATAGTAGCACCAGTCTATTTAGTTTTAGCCACACTAGTAAAACAGTATTTTCTTTTACTGCCAAGATGACAGAACAATACATTTGTATATATTCATTCTTTCCATTTAGGATGCACCCAACAGATTAGACAGTGTTCATGAAATAGCCCTCTCCATTGTATGCCATTCTGCATTCTGGACAGATAGAAAATATCCATGGAGCTTACCATGGATATGTGTACGCAGAAGCATGATTATCCTGACCTAAGAACTGTTAGAGGTGGAAGCCAAAAAAAAAAAATTACAGACTAATTACTTCTACAGATCACATTATCAATGAACAACAGAAATAGAAGACAGACTTTACTTTCTGGGAGGAAAAGATTTTAAAGTTGTAACTGAAGGTTATATTGAGAAAAATGAAAATATTATATTAAACAGTACATAACACTTGAATCATTCCTACTTTATTTCTGTAGAAATGTACTTCTAAGTGTGATTCTCTCTAAAGAGGGCACCAGAACATTAAATAAGATGTGCCAACGGACTGGTACCCTGCCTACAAAAATAGCTAACAGCAGAAAGAAAAAACTGTCAAGTTAAGCTTCAATTTTTGCTACATCAGGCAAATGACACCTTCACACCAAAGCTGAAGTCCTGTTTCTAAGTCAGGCTGCATTTGGATAACATAAGAACAATAAGAATTCTGGAGGTGCAGCATAGCTCCAAGTGCCAGCATGATATAGTATGAACAGAACATTATCTTGATGTTCAAGTATTTTGTTCAGTACTATTGTGTTTATAATAAAACCCCACTGCAGTATAGGCTTGTAATCAGAGTATAGAACATAAGAGGTGTTCTGAATTCAAACAAAACACAATTAGTTTCACTATTTTTATTGAAGAGTTGGGTGGAAAACGCTACACAAATGAGGAAAAGAAAATTGGAGATATGTTTCGTAAGTTTTCAAATGTGTGTTGAAAGTGACACAGGTTTAGGCTGTGCCCTGACTTGAACCTCACATAACCAGACACGGGGCATGTGTTCCACACTCCACTGAAGTCTGGAGTTATCTCAAAAGCTGCCTCTGATGTGTTAGGAGTTTGACAGCTGAAGTGTTCACTGAAGCCCACAGATTTATGCATTACTTGTACTTCCAGATTTTTTCTTGTTCAAAATCAATACTTCATGGGAAAAAAAAAAGGCAAAATAAGTCCTTAATCTTTTAAAAAAAACACTACAAAACAACAAACAAACAAACCCAACAACTTGCACTAGGTAAGGAAAAAAAACCACACTAAAAACCCCGAAAAAAACAACTTAGAGTTAACTTTTTCCCATACCAAGAGATGCTCTCAGCAGTATGCTTTTAGGACAGCCTCCAGCAGATCACCGTTCTGGACTGAATTCTTACTTGATCATTTTCGTTATTTTTTTTTTTTTTCAAACTGATTATTTTTCCAAAAAGGAAAAGTAAACCTGCATCTCTAGCACCGAGGTTGAAAATCAATTCTAGCCATTAAAAAGTAACACAGGTACAAGGACCCAGATGTTCTAAAGTAAAACAACATCACTGTTTGTTCTTTATACTATCACAGAGAACTGTAGCTCTTTATAACTACATAGTCAATAGTTTGACATAATTTACCTCAAGAATCTTCCTTCCCAATCTTCTTTACCCTCAAATTTATCTTACCCTAATTATAAGGCATCTATGCTGTAGGAAGAGTCTTAAAGTGCTCTGCAGTTAGAATTAAAAGCTTTGGAAAGTAATTCTTACATACTTTATGCCAGGTATAAATGTAAAACTATGTTTTCTAGAACACACAATAATTTAATAAG
Source organism: Scolopax mira (assembly GCA_004320125.1). NCBI lineage: Eukaryota > Metazoa > Chordata > Aves > Charadriiformes > Scolopacidae > Scolopax > Scolopax mira. Next base: position 151,666 of record BJBW01006628.1, read on the forward strand.
CAACAGCTTCTGGGAACTCTGTTTATTTTTAAGCTGTTAATACTTAACAGATATAATAACAGATGACAAGAACCATCATTCAGCACATCAGGGAAAAGATAAACTACTTTGACTCCATTTCGGTTACTTACAGACTGCAACTAATGAACATTCATTTATTAAATTAGGGAAAGTCAGATATACTGTACCTAAACCAGAACATTTTAAACAGAAAAAATACAACAGAAGCAAATAAAACTCATTTCTGTTCCCAAATGTGCTTCTTTAAAACTAAATTATTTGCAACCAGTTTATTTCATTTTGCCAGATTGGACTTCATAAAAAGACTTGTAAAATTAAGACCACACTGGTTAAAGCTTCTCTTTAATATGTTACTCTAAGACAAGCAAACATTAACTAAAACAAAGGATATCTTTAATCTAATAAGATAGCCACTAGTTACAAATTTAGAGCGTATCTTCCAATAAGCTTTTGTAACAGCACCATAATCCATTTTAAGACTGGCAAACTGAAAAGCCATTTGAGGACAGCATCTGGATTTTCTTCAGTTCATCAGTTCTAAGAAACAAACAGTGTAGCTTAGTAACCCTTAGACACTGCAGTTCTGAGAACTATGCCCACCAGAGGCCTGCAAGCAAATTTAAGGAATACATCTCAAGCCTGTAGCTCCAACTTCATCCCAAAGAGTTGCTGTTGATTGTACAGTATCTTTTCCACCATCTCCACTCAGGTGGACATGGAAGAAAGCCTTACAAACATACACAGTTAAGAAATTCCTGTCTGCACAGTCTCTCTGAGCAAACAGACTACAGCATCTCCTAGTACACCTGCAAAATGTTAACGTAGCATAATCCTGTTGAATTTGTTAGCTACTAGCCATAAGGACCAGTAATTCTCATCAAGTCTTCTGCAATTCCTATTGCACACTGATCCCCAAGAAACAGATAAGACAATAGTTATCTACCACTCAAGGGACAATCTAATTCAGGTTACTCCATATCTATTGCAAGGTGACAAGGCAGACCTGCAGTTTCCCCTTATTACTTCAAGTCGAATAAACCAGCATCTATTTCCTCTGTTGACAGATCAATTAAAGAAAATGTCTACCAGAAGATTTGTTTTAGAAGGCATGAGGCAGACTGAATAGTTTATATAATGAACAGACAAACTCTACAAATGGCCTAAGGAGCCAGAATAAAAAATAATAGTATAAACCATTACTGCACTGCCTTTGGGTTACACTAAGGCAACAGGGTTATCTTTAATGGGTTCAAAACTACTGAAAATACCAAATGATTTTGGAAATGCTTCAGTGCTACCTGTTCTCAGGGAACTTTTGCAATGTAAACCCACTTCCCCTGAACTGCAATATCAATCCCCCAGTTCCTTCAACAATGAGTTATCAGTGTCAGAGCCACACATAGCTACTTCAAATTAACACAGCTGTTATAGCATTAAACGCAAGTATTCTGTAATAGAAGACCTGTAGAAAGTTGCCCCAAATTAGGTATCAGCATAGGGGAGAAACCTATCACCTGGTTATTTATGCCACTCGGTTGAAAGATATTTGCCTGGACAGACAAATGTCATTGGCACTTTGCCTAGAATTCCATACCCAGATATGTATCCCAGTATAAAGTGCTCTGTCACTTCCCTACATGGTCATCTTTTTGCAAACACCGTGTCAAAGGCCATCGCAGTACTCTTACACTTGAGGCACAGGCATGCACACAGTCTCTCTCACCTCCAGGTCTTGACACTAACGCTGGTACATAATGTATTGCTCTTCTCTACTTGCTCAATCCCTTTTCCCAGTTTGATTACTGTTAAAACTTCATCGTTGTCTTTCCACAAGTTAGAATTTATTGTTTCAATATCAGAGCTCATATTACATTGAAGCACTTATTTCTGTATTAAACATCCACATGATGTTACCTTCACTTGAAGCTGCAGTTGGTTACATTAACCAATAGAAGAAAAGCATGGTGAGTGCTTAAGACTAGTTTGAGACCGTTTGACCCATCGGTTCGAGTATTTTAACAGCATGAGCTTCTACAGTCAGTCAACAATCTAGACCACCCATCTGAAAGGACAGTCATAAAAGCTGAATAAATTTTGTTTCTCTACACAATCATACTAGTTTTTAAGTGTGCCCTTTTTTAAAAAAATCAGTTCTACTTGTGTTAGACTATCAGACACCGTTCTACAAGTAGATTTTAAAATAATACAGTAGTAACCCTATGAAAAATAGGATACAATGTTTGTTAAAGACACCCTAGTGTTATAGATATGCTACTCAGGGGTTTATTTCCAATTCATTCTCTCCCTCAGACACAGGCCTTTTAAAGACATGTCTCAAGGCACAAGTAATTTATTTTATTGATACTGACAACATACAGTAAGATAAGTAAAAGCCCACACATCCCCCAAGTGTTTTACATACAACTTTAGCTTTGTCTTTTTCTGAAAGATGAAAATACAACCTCTGACTCTTCTGAAATAGTAAAAAATCAAGTAAAAAGTTTTCTGTGCTCTAGACGCCTGGCAGAGCATCAAAATCCAGCCGTTTTCCTTAATAAGATAGCCCAAAACAGTACAAAATACATAGTCATCAATTTGCAACTCTACCAATACTGCTTTAAAGTACCAAAAAACACAACTTCAATGTACTCTCATGATATTAACTGCTTCCAAAACTACCATTTTATTGCTGACATTTAAAAACAGAATTGGACTAGACATCTACCACAAAATCTGCAATTTATACAGTTCCATTTGCTTCAAAAGGACACAGAAAACCTCAGCTGCTTAAACAAAATCTCATTGCAGAGCTCACGGATTTGACTGTCCAGCGCAGTCATAGCGAGTCAAAACAGCAGAGTAAGCGACAAGGTATCATAATTCACCCTTTATTTCAGCTATCAGCACTTTGTATTTGTACTTGTTCTTCACTGACAAATGCTAAAAGGAAACCAGTTTCAGCCTTTGTGAGATTCACGCTTGCTCTGAATTACCACAGCCAGGGCTGTTGTAGCTGAATCATCCAACACACAGAACAGAGGCTCAAGACGGGGCTCAGAGAACATTTAAAGTTTCTCAAGGAATGAAAGCTAGGCAGCCAGCCAACACCAACTTAATTTTGAGTGCATACTCTCTCTGCCTGCTAATTAAAATAGGAGAATAGTCAAGCTTAAGGGTATATATTTATCTCCTCCTGAGACCGCTACCACCTCTAAAAGCAAAGTGACACTAGTAGAAAGAAGTTCTATGTACACCCTAAATCGTTCCCGAAGGAACGATCACTCAGTTAACAGTTGATAATGACCTACAAAATACAAGTATGCAATTACTCCTGACACTTAACAAGAACCACCTCCTTTTATCTGGGAGGGCATCAGAAACATTGAAGTCACTGAGAAATCCAGTTTATAGGAAGAAGTTATTGGTGTGGCACTATCACCAAAATGGAGTCTTAAATAGAAATATACAATAATTATATTTTTGCATACAAAAAGATACACCTTTTAGGGCAGATCTAAGTTATTAGAAAGTTTGAAACAAAAGTCCAGTCATTTAAGAGCAGTACTTCAATTGCTTACACTGGAGAAATAGGAAGCTCTACTTTGTATTTGTACAGTTATCTATCTGCAGTCTCCTGTGGAGTGGCAGGAAAAAGAAGCAATGAAGAATTATGAATGATAAGAAAGCACTGAGGTCACATGCCCGTCATACCAGCAGAGAGGACAGAGGAAGACATTTGTAAAGAGAAGTTGAAAGGAACCGATGCTCCAAGTGCAAGAGCTGGAAAAAAACTTTAGATTAAATCAGCCTGCCTTTGATAAAGGACAGTGTGACCAAAAAAACCTCTAAAACCTCAGCATTCCAGAGCCCAAGGAAATTGACCACACTTAAAAGCAAGGGAAGGAGTATTTTGTGTCAGAAAACATAAATTAAGACACTCTGAAACTAGACTTTAAAAAAAAGTAATTTTAGAGTTGTGACAAGTGTTAAAATGTACTCCAATTAAGACACTTTGCTTTTAGACCTACCAATTAAACTAAGTGGTAATTTGAAAAACAATCCCCTCAATGCAAATGCACATTTAAAGTAATTACAGATGAACAGAAGCAAGATTGTTCTTAAGCAAAGCATATACTTAGGCATCTTTGAAAATTCCCTCCAGTGCCTCAAATCCTTAAGAAAAGGCCCCCGCAACAATTTTACAATAATATGCTAATAGAGGTATGTACTACATACATGAGCCTTACCTGCCACTTCTACAATATCACCTGGCACAATATCTCTTGCTTTAATCCTTTGTACACTTTTTCGGTCTTGTCGATACACTTTGCCCATTTCTGGTTCATATTCTTTAAGAGCTTCAATAGCATTTTCAGCATTTCTTTCCTAGAAGACAGCAAAAAATGTGTAATTTTAAAAGCCCTAAAGGAAAAATACACGTCACATCCGATTTTTCAAATGCATATGAATACTAGTGACTCAGCTCAATTACATTTGTTCATACAGAAAATTATGTGACCTCTGCCCTTATGAGGTCGCTGACTGGAAATCATTACAACATAATTCAGATATTAGTGGGCCTTTGGAACCTACAAGTTGCTTATTTTAACTCCAAAGTGCTTCCCATCAAGAATATCCAGTGTCTTGATATAGGGAGGCCAGAGTTCTACGTAACATATGTATGCTTTTTGACATAAAAAAGAAGCATTAAGCAGAACTAAGACTCATGGACATAGTCCTGTCACAGATAGATACAGTCCTGTCTTACCAACTGGGGCAGTTTAGACTCAGACTGGAACAGACTAGTACTACTGAATTTCACTTACCAATAGAAATCAAGGGTCAAGTTAAGACAAAGCTCAAACAGCTTGTTAGCAACTTGATTTCAGCAAATGTCCGTATGTCAGTATGTCACACTGAAGTGAGATTAAAGCATATAGGCTAGAAACTTCCCCAGAGTCTCTCTCTAACAGCTTACAAACTTGGATGAATCCCCACCCATGACAACCTTTTTATTTCCACTAACGTTAGCACAATAGCTTTCCTATCTCAAGTGGAGCCCTCTGAGCTAAGCACTACCAGAGATTGGTATCAACATCACGATGCCACTTAGATAAAGGACAATATAAGCAACCAAAGGCTTGTTAAATCCTCCTTCTCTAGCTCTTGGAGAAGTAACTTACTTTCCAGCCTATTGACAAGTACAAATGTCATATAGTCCTGATGATGAAGAGAATGATAAGGGTGCATGTAGTTTTTTTAGAACGTTTGCCCTTCAAATATATACCAGCCTTCCCAGATAATAAAAACTTCCTCCTGCTGGATGGAAGGCTAATATTCAGAAATTCAAAGGTTGAGGTACTAGGTAGTTCCACATAATTATGTGGCTGAAAACCAGCATCACCAAAACTACCTTGCAGGACTAACATTTCCATGGCACAGCTCAGTACCAAGTAGTGCAGAAATACCAGCACAGACCCATAAAACTATAATTAACAGCAGCCTCATATTCCATTAGGTAAATTAATTCTGCTCCTCGGCACAATAATGCTGGTATTGCTTTTCCATGGATTAACTGTTAACATTAGGCAAAACCTTAAAGGTACAAAAGAGAGTCCCACAAATAGAAGGTTAGTTAAACAGAACTTTTCCTTCAAAAAGGAGAAATAAAGAAGAATGAAACATGATTCAGCTAGGACAGCCAGCTCAGTTATTTTAGGCTCTACACTTTTGTTCCCAATTTGCTTGAAGTTACAGTAGTTAGACTATCTTGCCAACCACTAAAGTAGTAGCAGATGGCACTTTAGGAAAAGGGCACGTGAGAGGAAAGGTTGAGGAGGGGAGAGCTGAGGTAATGACTCAGTTGCTCACATCGAGTACCTGTAGAAACAAATACATTTATGGGTGGAGACTATGTACTGGGACTTATTTTCCATGCCCATTAAAACAAAGGAATGAGTCATTCAATCTCCACAGCAATTCTGCTGTTTCACATTTAAGTTCACTGCGTGCATATATATATATATATGTATTACATGTGCACTATCATGTCTGAATAACAATCAGTTATTTGCTGAAACAGGTTATACAACTACATCCCCAAACTATACAGCCAGCTTTACATTTCATATTTACAATTACCACATGCAAAATTCTAACTCAAGGTTAAAATTTAATTCTTGCCCAATTGTTTCATGAAGATTTTAATAGAAAATTGCACTTAAAGGGGCTAATGCTATCATCCCTTGCTTGACATTACCTCTTCTCTCCACACCAGCTCAGCATTTGTGCAGCAAGCTGGGCACTGCTAAAAACCAAGGTTTTCGATGGTTAGATTTCATCCATCTTACTTGGGTAGCAAAGCAGAGCACAGGAATGTGCAGCAATGCCACTGACTGTCACTCCTGGTCCTTTCTACTGTGTAGGCTCCTCTCTAACGTGTTTTAACCTGTTAATAGGATTCCTCCTCTCAATTTTTGTTATTTCCAACACTTTTGTCAGGGGGGTGCCTGTGTACTAAAACACAGCGTTTGTGTCAACAGGAAGCAGACAGGAAACTAGATTACACATATTCCATCCTTGTTCCTTAATTGGGACAAAACATCTTTTTTTTTGGAAAGCAATCGATGTCTTTTAGCTTTACAACATTTGATTTATTTCCTGAATTTAGGCCTTCATTCTGGACTGCCTAGTTCACATGCTCACCATTGTGTGGCCGCACTGACAGGCACTTTGCCTTTTTGGCAATACTTCTGAAGCTTTCATTTTACCTTTAAACCAACGCTTTTTGTCCAGAAATTTCATGGTATGTTGACTCTCAGGAATCTAAAAGTTAGCAACACGTATTACTTGTATTGTATGAAGCCCCTGACACTACACTGTACAGTCTTTCCTTAAAACACCCCCAAAATATTAGTGATTTGATGGTGTAAAAATATGACATACCTGCCACACTCCCACAATTGCATTGGCTACTAATATAAGCAAGATTACAAAAGGCTCTACAAATGCTGTGATTGTTTCTTCACCTTCCTCAAACCAGGCCAGGACCTGTAAGAGAAACAAAATTATCTAAATTACTGATTTACACAGACACCTTGCAATCTTAAGGCCCAGTAAATTTCAGCTTGAGGTTCAAACCACTCAGTCTTCCAAGGTGTAGTTTGGTAGTTCATGAATGAGTTGGCAATATGCAATGGAAAAGCAGAAAATCTTTACTGAAGAGGTACAAAGTTCATTTCCAAGACTGCTATTCTTTTAAAGGAGCAAGCTATTTATTTGGGAAACACATTGCTACTTTTGCTTCACAAATGAAAGCAGAAGTTAACAGCTATGGCAATGAAAATTTTCACGAAATGGTTCATTACAGTCTAAAACAGGATGCAGACAGATTAGTTTGACTACTTAGAACACTACACCTTTGCCAGAATCTGAATTTTAACCAAGTTAATTGTTCTTTACCAATAACTTAACACACAAACGAAAACAGCTTTAGAAGTTCTAAGCGAGTAGATATGAAAAATAAATATATCCTTATTTAAATACAAGTAGTGTCTTTTTGAAGCATCTAAGTGAGTCGTATAGTTACATCTGAAGTTGAAGTCTGATCTGAGTAGCTGATAGAAGTAAAATTAAAACTGGATTTTTAAAAATAATAATAAATCAACTTGAGGGCTTGAATAAGAGGCACTACAGATTTTACCTGAACTCATTTACTTTAGAGTTAAAAGTCTAGTTCTAGGTTTCTGCCGTTCACTTGACTTGAATGGGTTTGTGTCAGGGCCTCTGTAGAGTTCTGTAGTTACTAAAGAAAAGTCAAGCTAACACAACCAGAGAGGAAGAGCTTTTTCGTCAGCATGTTGAGCAACAGGAAGCCTGGAAAGTGACAGTAAATAGGAACAACGTGTTGAGATAATTAGGGCTGGTAGTCAGGCAACAGCACTCTGAATCACTGGAAGACTGCAGCGAGCAAACCGTTACTAAAGCCAGTGCCATAATTCCACCAACATACTGCTCAGAGCTATTGCTCAATTGTGAAACGCTGCAGGATGCTAAAAGGAAGGAGCAGCAGCATGAAAGCCTCAAGCAGAAAACAGACTGTCAAGCAAATCCAATGCAACAATAATTTTTTATTACAAAAGGATAAACTTATAAGATCCAGGTTATGATTAATAAGACTGAAACCTTCCAACTGGCAATACGTTTTGAGGGTCTGTGTAATCCCTCTGGGGAAGAGATTTAGTAAGGATCTCTTACACTCTCTAAAGTGCAATATTTCTTACTGTTCAGAGATACTAGTTGTTCAGCTTAAATAAGTAAGTTTTAATTAGACTAAGTTACTTAGGGTTATAATATGGCATGATTTATGCTGTTTGCCTCACTTTAGTTCACATGAGTGTCTAGATTTGCTGAAGTCTCTAGGCCACAACAGAGGTAATCATCTTCGTAATTTTCCTAGTGCTGTGTTTAGTCTTCTAGTGTGAGGAAAACTTCCCTAGCATACTCCTGTTTTTGCAGGGTTTTCCCCTAAGTCTTTGACTTCTCAGTTTCCCATATTACCCCAAACCAAAAAAAAAAAAAAAAAAAATCACCACTGTACTAAAAAAAGACCCGTGAAGAGCACAAGGAGCGGCTGCATAGATCGCAAGGGTATAATTGCCCAAGGATTTCTTTGTTCAACATCCTTCTCTGGAGACACCCAGCCCGGGCTGACCCTGTTGCTGTTCTTTTCAATTACATTATTTATTTTTTATAAAGTCTGATTGTGTGTGTGTGTGTGTAGTCAAATGAGCACCCTTTGGCTCGGTGGTGTCACCCCCTGCAAAGGAACCCTGGTCCTGGCAATTAAAGACTCGGGGTGATGGGTATGCAACTCCTTGAGTGGCCTGTGTCTGCTTGGGCAGTGGCTTCTCCTTGAACACTTCCCTCCACTTGAACACGACTGATCTTCAGTCCCCAGTACCAACTTCTCCCATTTGACCTGCTGGAGCAGTCACACAGTCTACACTGCAGTCTTCACTCCAGCATCAACCCACAGACAGCTTTTACTGGTGCCTCCAGCAGAGCTACAGAAATAGCTAATGGTACATACCCAGTTTCCTCAGCAGATTGCAATCACACACTGCAAGTGGAAAAGCTGCTATTTCTGCCCTCCCTCTCTTTATTGGGATTCTATAAAGCCTATTTTGCTTCCAACAAAGCAAGTAAATTTAATCACTTTGTCGCGTTCTTAACAGAGCAGGCACCTACAAGGTTAACTGGAATAAAACATCTGCTTTACACACCGTTAAACCATAACCTTTTCAGATTGGAGACCATGTGTGTCATAAAATAACACTGAAAAAGCCTGAACTTTAAGAGGTAAGGGAAGCTGCTCTAAGGACAGGAAGATCCAAGTATGTCAAGGAGAACCAAAGTTAAGTTTTCAAAGGTGCTTTTCCTTCAATAAGCCATTCTTTCAAGAAGAGCAGAGGAACTCAGAGCAGGAATCCTGACAGCACAGATCTGATGGTTTAGATCTTCAGTTGGTTTTTTTTGACAAAACTATCGAACAAATCAATAAATAAAATATCTAGTTAATCCTGAAAGTCAGCCATACACAATCTCCTCCAAAAACGTTCTACACAATTACCAACAGTGGAACAATCTAAACACTAGTTTAGTTTTTGATAAATATAGATATATAAATAGCAGAACACATTGTCAGTTCTTGGTTTTGTTATAGCAGACTACAGCTATATTAACACTCCATTTAGTACACTTGTAATGCACAACACAAATTGCTGTAACAGATTGAGTTTATTACTTGATAGCAGCCTGACCTGAAGTAAAAAACAAAACCATAGTAAAAAAACAAAGAGAAAGTAAAACAAGGAATACAGGTATTTAACTAAGCTTTTTTAGTAACAAAAGATCATATGCTGAAGCCTGGTAGAGACTAGAGAATTCTTGTCCAAGGCATTGAGTCCTTGACAAAAAGTTTCCATTAGCACACTTTAAGACCCTGGAGAGTTTTTCAATGAGAGATCTTTTTATTTGACTACTATTCTAAAGGGCCTCACCACATTTTAGCCCTAATCACTTTAAGACTCACATGTAGAACAGCTTAATTTCCAGGTCATTGATCTCCAATGTACTGTTCAGGCAGCATCATCAGAAAAGTTACCATGTATTTAAGAAGCTTAAAATAGCAGGAAAAGAAAGTAAGATAATTGCTCAAGAGAAATGCAAGACTGAAAATATAAGGAAAATTAATAGCAAGACATAAAGGTCCCATATCAACAGTCAACAAAAGCAGCTTAAAGGACAACTTTCATTCAGCGTATTTGCTTTAGGGCTGCTAGAGCTATGTCTTGCAAAAGCCTATTTTAATCAAAGCCTAATGGGATGGACCTGCAGGACACTAAGCCAAAAGATACACAATGACAGGCAAATAGCACTTAGTTTTCATGGTTATTTGTAAAAAGGGGGCAGAAGTACAATGCAGAAGTCAGCCAGCAGTGAGGTGAGTACTGATGAAAGCAGCTAGAAAAATAGCAGCATCTCTACAGCTTTTTGCATTTCTACAAGTTAAGCATCTCTATATTGACAGATAAGAGTTATGGAGCAAGTTGTCTCAGATTACTATTTATCATTGACTAACAAAAACAGAATTAAAGAATGGAAGGTTCAAGATAGAATTCTGTTGCCCAGCAGGCTGTACCCACTTACCACTAACAGAGGAAAAGCAAACAGTTTGTTGTCAGCAACCTAACAAAGTTTTTTGTTTGTTTTTAATTTTGACAATGGAAACTTAGAAGCAAGCTGGGAGAGTAAGGTCTCCTCATAACAAAAAGAAGCCCTCGATTAATTAAAGCAGGTCATGTAAAACTATCAACTGCTTTCAAGAGAGCTTTCTTCTCAGGGGATACTGTGAATTAAGATTTAGTGTATTTTCGACAAAGTGCTAACTAGTGCCCCACAATACCCTCTTTTAGTGATTTTGCTTTTCAGTACAAATTAGCTTAAAATTAAGCAGAAACACTATTTTAGTAGTCCTGATACTTGTCAGTTATACTGAATACTTGGAAATACTAAAGAAACATCTTTAGTATTTTAGATCAGTGCTGAATTTTAGATTCAGTAGAGATTTTTATTTGCTAACCAAGGAGAGAGGAGAAATAAAAAAACCACAAACCACCCAACAGATCTTAACCACACAAGTACAAAATTAAAAATTTTACTGTGTTAGCAGATTGTAAATATTCATCAGATATGCTCCTCTATTTTGGAAAATAAACACATTCAGTGTTTAGTGTAGCAATAAGAAAAACATAGATACATAGCATCCACAGTTTAATTTCTCCTAAGTTAAATGGAATCACAATCACTTCTCACAGTTTTATCAATCCTACCTATCAGCTGGTATCTCAAGTGCTATTGAGTAATCCGAGTTTTGCTAAAAGCATGTCAGTGTAATGTCCTACTGCAATCCTTATCTTCTGACACAAACTCACTGCTACTGACCTTAACAGGCAGCTTTTGGGGTGATATCAGGGCAAAGCCTGCAACATTTTTACTGGCACATCTTGCTTCCTCCAAGAGTAGCTTTGCTCACCTTTTAACACAGATTAGGTCATTCTCATACCAATTCAGAGTCTCTGGACTAAACCACAATATATTGCTTTAATTTAAACATGGATATACACTATTAGAAAACACCCCCAGAATATTCACTTCTAAATCAGCTCATAAATCAAAGAATTGAGGGTGGGGGAAGGATGCTATTAGATTGCTGTATTAATAATTACGTTCTTTTATAGAGTTTATAGTCTATGCTCCATCTCGCAGAAGAAAATCCACTAGAAGTGTGATGCAAAAAAAAGACTGCATGGTTAACCATTTACCACTGTTTAAAACATATTTTACCAAGTAATTATTCTACATCAGATGCATATCTCTTAACCTGCCAAAGTCATACAGCAATACTGTTCTTTTATGTAAATACTGTAGATCTAAGCACATGCTACACAAGTAGCAAGAATTAAAAGCCACAGTTCACGGAAAATTAAGCATCCTCTTACTTCCACCTAGAAAGTCAGGTTATGAAGGCCTTTGAACTGCTGAGATATTTCTGCACAGGCTTCACAGATTCAACAGAACACCAAGACAAGATCCAAGCCTACACCTAGATCATTTACTCACCATCACAAATTATTTATATTGTTTCTTTTCAAAAGCCACACTTAAGGCCAGTAGAAATATTGAAGAAAAAAAAACACTCTAAGAATTTAAGCTGTTACTAACTAGGCACATCTGTAACAGCAGTTCTGACTTGGAATGTAAGACACAGTATCTACAGCCAAACAGGCAGCATATGACCCCCACAATCAGCCAGGGTGACACAGATTCAGCTGTTAGTCTGATTTATTTTACTGACACATACCTGACAGGGGGTGTGAGAGAAGAGGACACAAAAGGCACTTTGAACACTGAAGTTTATATTCTACGTAAAAGGGGATGTTTCTGCACAAAAAATCTAATACAGATCTCAAAGATGGCTGTTTCGGTACAGTCAAAATAGTAAGAATCTACTGTGACTTATGATCACAACACAATCACCAGAAAAAGCTTCCCCAACATAAACCAATAATCTATATACCTCAGGATTCTCTCTCTCATACCTGAATCTTCAACATGTTGAGCTTTTTTTTTTAAAATCAATGATGTATAGCTGGTAAAGAACGCTGCTACAGTCACTGCCTTAACAGCCCCTGTGCCCTTCTTGAAAGCACACATTGTACATCTGCTGCCACTAGCACTAAGTACACACACACTATTTGATCATCAGAAAACCCAAATTCAAATCAGAGTAAGTTTTCAGTGACACACTTTCTCCCCACTAGCAACTCAAAGACTTGGGGGCTTTTGTTCTTAAGTCCTCAGTAAGTCACTTTGTCTCATCCCTTATCATTCAAAGGAAACTACTTATTTAAGCATTTTGATTAAAATTCCCTTTTAGGAACATATCAAGCCTAGAAGTCCTCAGTTGAAATCTATTTTAAACAGGAGTCATTTTCCAACCTTACTTCTGGTGGTACACTACACCGTGTCCTACTTTCTACTCAAGTGCTGCAGTTTACAGTCTGTCAAACAATACATTATAGTAAAAAGCAGTCACTGAAGTAAGAATCAGCACTTACTCTAAGTTCCACAGTATGATTCTGTGGGATCTGACGCTGCCCACAAGAAAACCAGAAGTCTTGACTCATTAAAGAGCAGCTCTCAACAGTATTACTCAACATCCAAAACCCAACGCATATTTAACTGACTCCATTTTAGGTCTAATTATCCATTTCAAGATCTCTAAGGTACTGGGAGCTTCGCATGCCTCACAACAGTACAAATGGAAAAATTGAATTTCTAAGGCTTGTAAAAGATAGCATAATAAACACACTGAAGTTAAGCTCTAACATTAAGTTGTTCTATTCAGAGCATGACTTAGCATAATTTGTAATCTCAGCTATAATTTCAGTTTTTAATGTAGTATTTTCAAGTGTTCTCACAGAACAATCCCTGTCCATGAGCCTAACACAGCTACATGTTCTGTTCAAATGTTTTCAGGAATTTAGGTGGTGTTAGTCGCATCCAATTTTTTTGCGGCAATACAGTCTTGATTATATCAAGATATTCATTTCTTTACATCTACTATAAAAATATTTAAATATACTTTCATCAAGAAAGTGTTAAAACCTAAGAAAACCAGACAACAGAAGATCACCTTTTGAGCAGGGGAAAAAGCCAGAAACAAACACAAAGGGGAAGTGCTTTTAAAGTACCATCTATTTTTTCCTTCTACATTTAATCAAAAAGATAAAATCTTTACTTCTAACATCAATTTATACTGGCTATCCATAACTCTTAAACAGAAGACAGAAAAGGCAAAGCAGTAATCCAAGGTCATATACCGTGCCAGTTACATAGAAGCAGAGAACCCACATCTCTCCCATGCTCCCTTAGACCACAGTCTCCTCTTAATTAGATAGGAAAATTAATCATACTGAAAAAAGAAACTGAGTCCAGTTACTAACCACGTTTTCAAAAAAGGGCTTGGCAGTGTATGTTCTATGACCTCTGTTAGTCTGGTATCATACAGATTGAGCAACAAAAGCTTAAAGTTCAGTGAATTTGATTTTTCACTCACTTGGTTATAATAGAAACAAATAATGTATCCTGGCATGAATGGCTAACAAGCTTCTGTACTGTCACTTATCTCAAGAGAGATGAGAGAAACATTCATGACTTTTCAGGAACAAAAATACATCCCCTTTTCACCCTCTGGGAGAGGAAAATGGGAAAGAGGGGAAAAAAAAAAAACAACAAACCCAAAAAAGCTCTCAATGACCAGTTTATTCATTTTTTTTTATAACCAGCTTTATTTCCACCCCAGGACAGAGTAAAGCACATCTGTCTCCATGGTCAAAATCAATGCCACCAGTCATTGCTCAGCTGGTAATGGTATATGCATACCAAAACCCAAAGCACTTTGAAAGGTGTCAGTGTGGGGAGAGCTGAAGCCTCTCTTGGTGGAGGATCAGCAGCAGAGTATACACTGCAGCAGCCACAACAGGGCAATCCTTTCCCCATCAAACAGAGCAGCTTCAGAGTACATTCTCCTCTGCCCGTCCTAATTAGCTCGCCTTTAGCTAAAGAGTCACCACAATTTCCACTCCCCCCCAAGAACTGCAGCCTTTTTTTTTCTTGAAGTAGTTAATTACAACTCCAGGGCAAAATCTACTATAAAGTTTAACTCCTACCTAAACAATTTAATATTCTGCACAGTTTGTTTCTATTGTCCCATTCTCCCAAGACATACATCCTTTGTCTTCCTTCTATACTTCACCTTTGCTTAGTTTTCCAGTTTTTCAGCAAACACATACTCTACACATTCTGTAGAGATTGCCTAAACATACATTAAAAAAGAAAAATTAAGTTAAAAGTGTCCTTGTTGTTTTAATTCTGTATGCAAGGCAAGATATCCATTTAATGACTAGACTATCCAAAGGTCAGTTACCAAATTTGGTCAACAATGGTGCCATCACAGCCGTCATCATTCTTGTCACTGTCAAAAGCAACAACTGTCACCTTGCTATTATCAGGAAGGGAAGGCAACTGGAATATTCGCCATGTAAATTCTATTTACAGTCTGCATTGCATCCAAAAATGTCTTCCAATGATTATACATTGAGCTTGATAACGATTAACTCAAAGGCAAGAAGAATGTCCAGTTAAACACTTACACACCCAAGGTTACTTTTCAAAGCCAACAAAAGCATTGGGAAATCCCACCTCAAATAAGCAAACCCAGTTGAATGAGAAACACTTTTTAAAATGCTTGTCTAGTAGTGTAGTTATGTACTTATGACTCATGCAATGAAAGATTCCCTGAAATTGTTTTCCAGCATACAGAAACCTCTGCACAAAACAACAAATATAAGAAATAGCAGTTTACTTCACATCTTATACAGCTACTTGTTGAGAAAGAGAATAACTTCAGTACCTACAGTTCCTACACACTGGAACATCTGTCATTCTGCAATACAGAAGTCTATGAAATAAAAAGATTTCATACTTACAAAAGATATGCAAGCTGCCAGCAACAAAATTCTAACTAGTAAGTCTTCAAATTGTTCAATCACAAGCTCGAGTAAGGTTTTTCCTGCAATATGTAACAAAGCCATTTAGTTATACACATTTAAAAAACATTAATTATCAACAAGAATCAGCAGATTATTTCATGAGCATGCTTACCTTCCTCAGCTGGTAACTCTGTCAGTAGATTTTTCCAGGAAGCATGTCAAAAAAGAAATCATTGAAGAAACAAATTAGAGCTTCATAAAGCATCCACCAGATAATGTTCTTTAATCGCACTCTCAACTGGGTTGGATCTGACAGACCTACTGAAAGCCCCATTAAGATGGGTCTTTTTATTAGAGCATCTGAAATAGGCCCGACAGTTTCGCATTTTAAGACACATACAGGTTAACCGGAACGTGCTAAGGGTTGTAATTTAGCCAAGTCATCACTCCAACCAGCTGTGGGACTTCTGCTGTTGCTGCACACAAAGGGTCAAAGGCCGAAAAGGCTTTTCAAAGGCTTTCTGACAAAGGTTTTCCTCCCCGTTCACTTCAAAGAAACAAACCACCAAACGTGGTTCAAAATATTTCAAGTTCTTTCCTCCATTTTAAAAATATTTCCTTATTTCTGCTCTCCCTTTTATTACCCTGCAACGAGATTTAGTCATTCAAGAGGCATAAAAGCACTGTTAAAGCTAAAGAAAAAACCCACCGTATGATCTTATCACAGCTTTTCATTTCCACACAACGGCACAGGAGTTCAAAAGGGACTAGGAAGCCCAAGCAATAAAGAAAAAAAAATAAAATAAAGAAACACCTTATCGGGTGAATTCTGTGCCTCGATTCGACAGTAGAATGTGCAATAAGGGAGAGAAAGGCACCGAAAAGCAGGGAAAAAAGAAGGTCAAAACGGACAAGAAAAAAACCAAACCCAAGCCCACAGCGCTTCATTTCAGATTGGAAGAAGATTTCCCACCGTTAAGGTGACAGGAAACGGAGGTGACATCCTCCTTTCCAGAGGAGCCCTGTGAGCTTGGGGTATGAAAGAAACCCACGAGGTGGAGTTCAAGTCAGCCATCTTCTCTCCCTCGCTCCTATTCCGGGTCCTGCAAGAGATGCCGGCTTTGCAAATACACGCACACGCTAGGCCTTGAAACGGGGCCCGGAGGAGGATGAGTGAGAAAAGGGTGGAAAAGGGAGCAGAAAGGGGAAGGCGACGAGTGGCAGCGACAGCATCCCCGCGGCGGGGGGGAGACGACGGACGGGCGGCGCGGGGCCGCTTCACCTACCGTTGGAGCCCCATTTCTCCTTCAGCTTCTTGACTTGCTCCAGGCTGAGCCCGGTGCTTTCGTTGACACCGAAATAAGCCAAAACTTCCTCCACAGTCTTTGTGTGCGCGTTCTCCATGGCTGGGGCAGGGAGCAGCAAATGGTGCCTGGCCTCTTCTTCTTCCTCCTCCTTCTCCTCCTCAGCGGCGGCGGGCGCGGCGGCGAGCCCCCTCCTCAGCCCTTCTCTCTCTCCCCCACCGCCCCCGTGCTATCACCATAGACCCCTCCCGCAACAGAGAGGAGCCCCCGAAGCCCACCTCAGCGCCTCGCTCTGCCCGAAGGAGGCGGGAGGGTGAGTAAAAAAAAAAAAAAAAATTAAAAAAATTTAAAAAAAGAAGGGGGAGAGCCACTGGAGTAAAAAAAAAAAAAGCCCCCGCCCCCCTCCCACCCCACACGCCCTCCGAGGGAGCCGAGCCGCCTCTCCGGCGGGGATGAGCGGGGCGTCAGGCGCTCCCGGGCCCGGGGCGAGCAATTGAGGAGAGAGGCGCGGGCCCGCGGCGCCGGTGTCGCCTCAGGGGCGAGGGGAAGGCGTGCGGGGGGCCTGGCGGCGCCGGCTGCCTGCGCGGGGATGGGCCGCGTCCAGGTGGCCGAGCGGCCTCTCCGCTCGCCTCAGCGGGCTCCGAGCCGCCTTCGCGGAGGGCGATAACGGCTCGGCACGCCCCGCTCGCCTCCAGAGGCGGGGGTGGAAGAAAAAGGCGCAGTTGCCCCGCTGCCCGCCTCGCCTCCGCCGGGAAGGGTCGGAATCGTCCCCTCCCTTCTAGCAGCCCGATCCTCGCCGGCCCAGGCCGCTGACTCGCTCGGGCTCGCTCGCCCGCCTGGCCTCGCCGCTAGCTCCCGCTCGCTCCGGTCGCGCACCGGCAGCGGCTGCTCTAATGTAACTTATGGGAGCTGGGCCGCCCGGGCCCCTCTCGCCGCCGCGGCATGTGGACGCCGCTCATTGGCGGGGCGCGCGGCACGGGGCGGGGGGAAGGCGCGGCCCCGCCCGCCGCGCTGAGGCGGTGGCGGCGGCGGCGGCGCCTGGCGGGCCTTTCCGCAGCGGGGCCGCACGCCCTCGGCCCGGAGGAGGCGGAGGCGAGTGATGCAGGCCTCATGCGGCGGCGGGAGCGCTTCCGCTCCGCCGTGAGAGCCGAGGCCCGCAGGTGGGGTGGCCGCTTTCACGCCCCCTGCCCCGGCGTGAACCGCCGCGTCCGCCCTCTGTCCCGGCCTCAACCCACTGCCTGGTGGCTGAGGGGAAGCGGGGTTTGCCCCGGCGGCTGAGGGGAGCTGCCCGCCGCCCGGAGTGTGCGCTGTCGCGATAGGCGCCTCAGCGCAGAGGCTTGGCGCGGAGCTGCCCCGGCGCGTATCGTGACAGGAGTGTCAGCCTGCCCGCGGGGCTGCCCGCAGTTCTGTCGTGACAGGAGCCTCATCAGCCGTAGGGTGAATGTGGGGCTGCCCCCGGCTGGGTTGTGACAGGAGCCTCATCCAGCCGGAGGGTGAGTGTGGGGCTGCCCCCAGCTCTGTCGTGACAGGAGCGTCCTCCAGCCCTGAGCGCACCCGAGGGAGAGACTTGCGGAGGCCGTGTGCCTCCATGCTGGCGCTGAGGGCCCTCGTTCCCCAGAGGGCCTGCCCCCGCGCTGAGGCCTGCACTGACACCCAGCAATGTCTTCTGCACAGCTTCCCCAATTCCCGCTGCTGCCGTCACACGCTGCCCCGCCAGCATAACACTGACACGCACACTCAGCCCCGGCTCGCACGCAGATAACGTAAGGAGGTATAAACTGCACAGTGTGATTTCAGCAGCGTGTGCGGTGTGAGATACCAGCTTCCCTCAGCACGGTGTCTCGGTAACTGACACAGACTCACAAACCAATATAGAACACAGAAATTTAGCCATCCCACCCAATAATTCACAGAACCTTCAATGAGCACAATGCAAACGGTGAGAGAGACCGGCACCAACTGATACTAATGACACCTGCAACACATAGCAAGCAACTCAGTACACACTATAATTACCTTCCCTTAAAAGCACTTGGTGCCAAGCAACGTTCTTATATATGCATGTGCAAATATAAAAGCTGATCTCCACATGTGTGCTGGCTTACATAAATGCAGTTCCTACATACAATCTGCATATCCATTGCTGTTACAAACCACCCACAGTACCATGCTATAAGGAAACTGTATGTCTGATCTGGAAGGAATATATCTTAGGCTTACCTCTGTATAAGGAAAAGCATTAAGGAGAGGAGGCAGACTTTCAACGTTGTAGGGTATGTATAACCCTGTATCTTTTCTAGCAAAAGTTCTACTGACATAAAAGAGACTCCTCTGTTACTCCTACCAATGTCCAGGTAAACATGGTAAACTTCACAGCATGTTTGCACTTGATGGGGCAGTTCTGAATAAAAATTCATTAGTTAGATCTGATAATCTAGTTCAGGTATGACAATTACTTACTCCGTGCCTTGCCTGTATTAATTTTATCTTGTTTATCAGCAGAATTAATCAGCATAGCCAAATGTTGCTTGAATACAGTTATGTTGCTTTTCACACCACTACCTCACACTGAATGCATATAGACATACCCTAACTGTTAGAGACATAAAGAATATCAACATGACAGTTTTATATAGTTTATATAGTTTACTGTATGTTTCTTACCTAGTTTTAATACTTTGATATTATATGAACGCAAGATCCCATCATCCCCAAAACATAACTGAAGTCACAAGGTGCAGATGCATCTGAAATGAATACTCTTACAAACCATCTTCGAAAATACGCACTCGATGCCAACAGAACTGCTGATCGATTGCCTGTCATGTGCCCACCTAACCCACAGCAAAGTTTTTGGTATTCTCTGCCTTCAGACATCTTTGCATGATAAACTCAATGTCAGTTCCTAGATTATGTGCATACGCAATATTTAAAAAAAGATAATTTCCACAGTTATTGTATGTGGAATAACACCAGCTATTTCAATTAACATATTTCACTGATGAACAGCACAGTACATCTAAATTAATAGTTTCATCCCTTCTACCACATTAACACAGCCTGCATTTTATAAGCTTTTTGTAAAAATACATTTACCACAGCAGTGTTTTTATATACAAGCATATTTCACTAGCCTTCATATATAAGAGAACCTGTAAAGGACTTGAAAGTCCTGCATTTAATTTTCTTACTTTTTAAATATTACTTTAAAATGTAAAAAAGCAATACAATTAAACATCAGTAGCAATTTTCAAAACAAACTGGTATTAGAAAGAAACCTGGGTTATATTTAATATTACTTCTTCCAGTGGTATACTTTATATGTCATTGTTGGTTTCCTTTTGGTGCCTGTTTCCAAAAAGTAGAAAATTATTTTAAGTGTACCAGAACCGTGGCATGTGCAATTAGAGCTTGTCAGAGTGTATAATAAAGTAGATATGGTGTCCTTTCAGGGTAACTTGTTAACAGGTGGAAATGCTGTTAGGAAAGCAAACAGAGTTTGCATTCGACCAAGTCTTGGGGAACTCTGGGCTTTCTCTGGGGTTCACTAGTTTAGCTAAAGTTTGACAACTCCACTTCCACTGTTTGTCTCTTAGCCATTCCGAGTAGAGAACTTGATTCTTCTGCTTTTTCCCATCTTTTGAACATAAACCCTACATAGAATCTGGAAAGAACCTGAACGCATAGTCCTCTGCCTGTGTTTATTTCTGTCCTGTGTTCTGTTGTGGCTCAGTGAATTGTGAGAGAAGAAGGACTGAATTAAGGACTGCTCAATAGGTCTCTTCCAGAGGAGAATAATCTCTACGTTTCCTTCACAATTTCTTCCTTGTCTTTCCACAGCTGTGCAAGGACCGATGCTAGCTGACCAGTGAGGATTTCTTTGCAGGCGATACCCTCCAAATCACTAAAGATCTTCTGACAGCTGCACATTTGAGAAACATTTGCAGATACAACGCTTGGTCTAGACAGCATAGTGCAGAATGAACTACAAATACCCGTGCAGCAGAAGCAGTACCTGCTAATTTTGGCAGCACTTGATGTCATACAAATTTAGAATTGTGAATTGAAATCAGTGTTATTTCCTATCTCTATGCAAAGATTCATAAAGTTTCATATGAAATCTGTCTTGTCTCTTAAAGAAGATGGTTATCTTGACCCAAATCAGAATGACGGCACCTCAGCTTTGCCTTAAGCAGTGCAAGCCCGTGAAAGCTTCCAGCCAATGAATACTTCCAGCAGGTGCAGATAGTTGCATGTTCTCCATCTTTAACAAAGAAGGAATCTAATTTATTTTGCTGCTCCAAAGTGAAGTTGCAGTTTGGTTTTAGACTGGAACCCCTTAGAGCTGCCCCTTAGAAAGATGACCAAATGGACCAGATTTGGCCTTAATGAAATTCCATTCACATAATGGACGTATACCATTCATACAGTTGGCCTGCTCTCTTTTTTCACTGTAATATATTAGAAGAAGCAGCCAACACGCCAGGCAGCAGCATTAAAACGTTTCCTGTAATGCTTACTAATTGAAGTAAATGGGAATTTGGCCTGCGAGAGGACTGCAGGATGCTTTCCTTCAAATTCCAATAACATTGAGTCACCCCTATTGCTGCAAAGCAGATTCACAGTAGAGCTGCTGGTCATAATGTGAATTATCTCTTGCTGTACACAAACACATGTGTTTTGTAGCTCCATTTTCAAAGAAGATTGATATTTTTTACTGGAGCTACACACAGCACAGAAGGGCACGACACAAGATGCCTATTTGTTGAGCCAATGCACCTGAATGCTGACCTGCAATAACCTTCCTATTTCAGGTCTGGATGTCTTTCAGTGGACACAGGCAAAGTTCTACTATTCTGCTTAACTGTGCCAAATTATGTCATGATTTTTGCAGACTGGCTAATTGCCTAATGGGGCTTAGGTTGAGACCACCATACTCATTGCTCTTATTACCTCAGCTGATTTCAGATACAAGTCTGCATGAGTGACAAGTGGAGGAATTGTTTCTTCCTCCTACAGTCCTATTTTATTCCTCTTAAATTACGGTTATTAAAATGTTTCAGCCACTTGAAATCTACTAAGACATATTAAAATACTGCAAAAGTGCTGTATCAAAGTGGAAAGGTTTTAAAACTGCAGTTCTGTCATAGGATAATGTGGTTTAAATATAGTAACTGTTTTTTCCAGTCAGCTTGCTCTTTGATTTCATGGTATTATGTCAAGGATTTTTTCCCCCCCTCTTCCTCTTTTAAGAAGCTTATAGCTTAAACATCAAAATGCAAAAAATACTGAGATGAAACAGTTATGCAAACCCAGTAGAAAAATCAGTGATAACATATGAGTTTGAATTTTGGCAATTAGGATAATCTGAGTTTGTTCTAAATAATTTTTATTCCTAGGCAATGTGCGTTCCTGTATTACCAGCAGGTAGAATTTGTCTTCCACTGAGACCGAGAGACTGAGTACAAAGGATGGTGTTGCTGCTGGGAGATTTCTAGAACTGGATCACTGTTCCTGCACAAAGCAGCTGCTTGCTGCCTTCCTAGTGAAAAGAGAATGTGAGATAGATTCTCATCTCAGTGACAGTAACTATAAGAGATCATGGTTTGACTTGGTAGATTTCTTCTTTTATTTCTGTGTCCTGTTGATATTCACTTGGTTTGTCATTGAAGACTCCGTTAAAGTATTTGCTACATTAATCTCTATTTCCCTGTTTGTTCCCTATCCTAATGCTGATGTCAATAGACGATCTACAAGGATGGGGGAGAGCAACATTATATCAGAACCAAGATCCATCATGCATATCCGAAAAAATAATTTGTCCTTATTTGACAGCGAAGTAACTTCTGTTAAAGGGAAATCAGCTTGACTGCTGTCTTAAAAATGCACAACAACTTTAGAAATAAAGCACTGGTTGGTGCCCATGAGATAAGAATTCATATCTCATCCTGACCTGAATTTTCCATCTAATTAAGGTCTAATTCTGATTAATTTGGCAGCTAGCCATTTTTTCCTGCGTAAATATCCCTTGTGTGCTTCTGGATTTCAATTTTGCTCTCCATAGAAGGAGCTGGGGTTACTACCAAGCTTGTAAGGGGGCTGTGTGAGCAGGCACAATATTTATAAAATGGCAGTTTGTTGTTTGTAAGGTGTTATAAAATTGCTCTACATTTTTATCCGTAACAAATTGATGGCTAATTGGGATGTCATTGCTGTGGTCATACTAGCACCTCCCTGTAGAATTTAATAGTACAATGAAAGTCGAATTACTTTGCTATAGGACACGGGCCACCACTTCCTGAGCAAAGAAGTTGCTTCAGTTTTGAAGCTCTCATTCTGTGGTCTCTGGCTTTCAGGATAACAGCACCAGTTCCAAGTTGGTTACATAAACACACAACACAGTCTCACTTCTTACAGTGTTAAAACAATTATGCTGGATGGTTTCTTTTTGTGATTCTTAAGTTTGTTAGAAACAAAAATGCTAACATGGCATTTGGAGTTTACCTTGCACTCTTTCCAATGTGTAATGCACATTCTTTTGTATTAGTCAGGTTCAAATGAGCAAGCCTGGTACTTAGTGGGATAATGACAAGTCCTAGAAACAAACAGCTACAAGGTAGGGCAATAATTACTGTAGATTAATAATACCATTGTATCCGTCTCTAGGGGCACTATAAATTCAAATTCCTTTCCTGCTTCATAGATATTTATGTGGACAGATCCAAAGTCTTGTGCACTGAAGGCAAAACAGAGTGGAATGTTCTCATCCACAGTGCTCTGCATGATCCTGTCTTTGATAGGATGGATGAAGGAAAGGACATCCAAGAAAAGTGCACAAACAGCTACTCTCTTGATATGTTTCTATTAGTCTGTACATATTGATGCTTATATTCGTCTGAAAGCATTGACAACACCAGGTAGCTCAGTGATACCAGTTTTTTATCTATTCACCTTCTATTTACTCAGGCTTTTGTATAGTAAGACTCTTCAGTTAAAGTGAGCCATCTGAATTACGTGGTTTTAAATTATTTTTTCCCTTTTTTATCTCTTGAACCTATCAGAGGCTCTAATCAAGGTGGTATAAACAACATATATGTTTCCTTTTTGCAGTGTTATAGTACTGTACCATGAACGGTTCCACCATGCAACAGGTGTCTGTCATTTCATGTATCTACTGAATCACAATGAAAAGTCACACTCTCTCTGACTGTTCAAGACTGAAAAGAAGACATCAAGATGCATTCAATGTACGTGAGTAGCAATAATGTAAGATTGAAAAGCTTTACTTAGTCATGGAGATTACTTCATTTTCAGCCATTGTTTGGGACTAATGGCACATGACTGCCACTTTTATGACTTGTGACATTTTATGATATGACAGAAGCTGAAGTTACTTTCTGTGTTGCTTGTAGAAGATTTCCTCCAAACTCATAGATAGTTATTTGTAACATATTGGTGTAACACACAGCAGTTTTCAGACATTTTATTGGTTATGTGGCATATTAAATAGAATTTCCAAAATTCTATTTCATATGAAATTCTTTTATGTTGATTTTTTTTCTCTCTCATGAAGTAAGACAAAATTAAGGGTTGAAACCAAATGGTTTACCAATTAAATTCTTCCAGTCTGAACCAACAGAAATCTTGTAATCCACAATCCACATGAATTTTATTTTTTAAAAGGCAATATTTCTGTGATAAAATTAATGCATGCAATTATACTGTGTCTGTCACCTTTCCCTACCTTTCTTAAGGTCTTCAAACCTGCTTCCTAACATGGGCTGTACAGGTGGAAAAGAGAAACTGCTGGAATGCTTTAATTCTCTGTTTATGTGACTCTAACCAAATCTGAACACATTTTCCTTTAGTTTAATAAATGCTGTATTGATCTTCCATGTTTCTGCTTCCTCACCTCATTTCTACCATTCAATACAAACTATATAGGTATTTCACAAAACAATATATTTTTGAAGGCGCTTTAACCTCCTAAATTACCTAGGCTAGCTTTTTGGTCACTCACAGAACAAAAATTCTTACTGTTAATGTCAGAGCTTAAGGCTGCCAATATAAGACATCTGGTTTTCTCTGTAGTTTATGCATAGATTTCTTATATGTCAATGGTGTTGCATGTGAAATTAAATTATCCTGACCTACAATACTTGTTCTGTTTCAAGGTTCTGGGTTTCTGAAAAACTGTTTGACTCCTGAGTGGTTCGATATTTTTTCTCCAGTTCTGTTAGAAAAAGGAAACTTCTCCTGAGTCATATTTTAAAAATACTGTTAAGCTTTTAACGATGCTTCTGCTCCTGTGTCACAAAGCATTATTGAAATGACATTCTTTTTTACCACCTACAATTGCTCAAATAGAGATCTTCAAGAATTCTTTTCCACTCCCGTGTGGCAACTATGCCAACAGCATTCTTATTCCTAGAAGTGCACTACGATGATCTTCCTGCTATGTGCAGGTTGAGCTTTTTCTGAGAACAATGCTATTGAGCTTGTAATTTAATATTAATAGCATTAAAAACATTATAATAATAACAATTATTATTAATAATAGTACTGATACTGTGATTGCTGTTACTTGATTAATAATCCGCATTTGCAACTTCTTCTAAACAAGGTTTTCAAGCATTTTGTAAACCTTGGTGAAAATTACATTATACAATATCCCTGAGAGAACAGTATTATCATCCCTGTTTCACAAAAACAGGAGCTGATGTTCAAAGTCAATAGTCACACAGAATGTTGAGAACTTTTAGTTGTTTAGTTTAAATAAGTAATTTTAATTATAATAAATTACCTAGGACTTCTCCTTTAACATAGTCAATAGCAGAATTAGAAAGAGTCTCCTGGCTCCCAGTCCTATTTCTTTTCCAGTCACCCTAAATACTTTCTAGTGTAGTTTTGTAAGGCATTTATCACATGATTTTCAAAAATCTTGTCCTCTTTGTTAAGGAAAACTGGGGGGAAAAAAAGGTGATTAAAAAAAAGGAGACTACCTATTTTCTGAATGAGGTTGCTGAAATGATTCTAGCTCTTTCATGGGCAAAGCCATCCAAGTTTCATGAGTTAATCCTGACCCTATGTACACCTAAAATAGATATCTTTGCCTCCAGCTAATCAACAGGCTTGCTAAGATTGCCTAAATAATTTATGTATAACCAACTAGTGGAAACTAGATCTTCTGTGATTTCCCTAGATACATATTCTGCATGTATCATGTATATCCTTGCCTATTTCTGATATTCATTTGAAATTCAGTTGGGACATTTCAGAACACTTTTGTACTCCAGCTGTATAGCTGTAAGAAAAAGCCAGCTGGAGACATAGTACAGTATCTTTGAACTGGGCAAAATAAGGTTTTAAATCCAAGCACAAAGCAGATAAATGCTCTGATTTGTTTTGTTAATGAACAGAAGCAGAATTGATCAGAATTTTAAAAAACTCCAGAGTTCTAAATCTAACACTGGCCCATGTGGATAAGCATTTTGTCTCTCTGTGCCCTATTTGTACAATAAAAATAAAGGCATTTTGCAACAACATTCAGAGACAATATAGTGATAGGCAGACAGAGAGATAAAGTGTGAGAGGATGATTAAATAAAATGAAAAATGAAGTAATTACATTTTCTTATTTAAAGCACAGGAAACGTGAAAAGTACACAGTATCAAATTGTGCTTTTTGGACACATTTGTGTAATGTTGCCTTCACTGGAGTAGTGAAAAGAAGCTTTGATGAAAACTCTCTCCACTGTGGAGAAAACAAACTTTATTTTCCAGTGTCTGCCAACAGAAAGCGAAGGCACTAGCAGACACTGTCCTACCTTGTTCTGACCGCCAGTTTAAGAATCTGCTTCACATCTGAAATGGAAGGTAAAGTACAAACTTTCTCTATAGATTCCAGAATTTGTAACTGGAAAATATATTCTGTCCCTTTTGGGTAGCAACTGCTTAAAGACAATTCTTGCTCATGTCTGCTCCATGCTGCCAGGAATGCCTTGGACTGTTTACTGTACTTGTCGAGACTAGCTATAAAATTAGGGCCAGCTTGTATCTTCAATCGGCCACGCAGGAGGTGGAGGAGGAGCATCAGGTACTCCAGGAACAATTTAGGTGTGGCAGCCAGAGATTTTGCAGCAGTCCCTGAAAGAACCCAGGAAGCTTTCATTGTTGCTGCCCCACGTTGCTGAGCTGTACCGCTTGGTGCTGCCTTCATGTGGGGAGTTTATGGCAATAAGAGCAATTCTTGTGTAGCTTTTTATACCTGTGCAAAAGGAGTGTGAAGCCCTGTCATCCCATAATGCCCATCTATTCCCGCAGTTAGCGACGTCATTCGTTCTTCGTATTTCTGTCTTCACATATTCCCTCTTTGCACAGTTGAAATTCCTTCAGGCCTGAGCCTCAGGGCAGTACATCGAGTTCATGTACCATTCCCAAATATCAATCTGATTACCTTGCACATACAAGAGTTTTCCCATCTCAAATGTCACAGAAAGAAGAAAAACAAATAAAAATCTCTTTGAGAGCGGTAAAGACATGAACTGTTTGTGGCCTGTATTGATGTAGCACCTGTTCATGACAACTGTAGGGAGGGATATGCAGATTTGCTAATTTATATTTGCTGTCAGAACTCCATACTGCTCTGCAAAGCTGGGAGATCACCACTTTTTTCAAAATGCCTACACTCAGCGAGCCATGGTGATCCAGCAGGTATTCTGTCAAAGCCTGGGGATGCTCAGCACCTCTAAGAAAATTTGGAGCATTCAACATCCCTGTATTTTTAGGCAAGTTGAGGGTGGTTTTACTTTGTGACATATGTTAAGACCTCAAAATATTAAAACTGGGCATTTCTTAGCCATTTTGTGTTAAATATGATGCGCTGGAGCCATTAACTTCTATTTCTTCTATGTTTCTTTTTTCTGTACAGATATCTTGCCTGATGGGAAAGACATACATTTCCATGTAGCTAGGGTTGTATGCAACTTATCCTAACTGTTGCAAAATGTTACATCCAACTTTTTGATTAAATCCCTTATTTTCCATACATTTATAATTTTTGCTTGAAAATCTGTGTTCGCCACTTGAAACCATGACTTTCCAGTTAATCTTTTTGTTTGATCCTGGCTGACACACATGAGATTGTAATTTATTACTGTTTCTGTAGATTTTAATTCCTTCTGAATTATCCAAAAAAGAGACCTGAAGACCATGGTACAAGCAGTACCAGTAGTTTATTTTTTTGCTGCTCTGGGTCAAAGTAAAACCAATTCAATTATTCTGATTAGGAAAGAGGCTCAGTTAAATTCATTCTCACTTCAGTTTGGTAAGAGGACATCCTTCCTTTCCTGAGTACGATGAAATAAAAAGCAGACAGTGAAGAGGTTTGGGTTTTTTTTTATGAAGCGAATATAAAAATCTCAGGCTATAAATTCACCCTGACAGTAAAAATATATATCAGATTTTTTGATGGGTTGGCTTTGTGCCAGTCAGCAGTCTTTACGCTAGATCCTGTGTTGTCTACATGAACCTTTTTTTACTTTATGCTGCTATAATCTTTATGTGTCTGTCCTCTCACAAGCTGAATAAATGTCATATAGTACATTCTGTTCCACTTGTCACAAGTGCTATTGTGTGTCTACCCTGAATCCATATCGGATTAGTATTGATGAGAGATCCCAGGTACTTTATACAGAGAGAGTATCAAGGAGAGTTGTCTAGAAAATATAGACAGGAAAACAAAGCTCAAGTGCTCACTTTTGGAAGTAGCTGCATTAAAACAGTCTGCTGAAACTTATTTTGGAAGGTCATTCTCTTATTTCAGAGATGTTTGGGAGAGGTTTGACATTTTTATCAGTAATTGTTTATTCTTTGAGGTGTAAACCAGCTGTTGTGGCTTTCACATGGCTACCTATATAAGTATCTGAGATAAAACTTAGAAGCAATATACTTGTAGAAACTTCTAGAAAAAGCTGTACTATACATAGAAATGCAACAATCTCAGATCCTCCCAAACCAGAAAGTAAATGATACCTAACTGACAAGATAGGAATCTCCTTTTTCTGAAGGCATAAAGTTTCCATATTTAGCTCTAGAGTTTCATGGCCTTCCACCTGCCACTGGGCCAGAAGGAGGACCATTTGTTGCCTTGCAGGGCAGTGTCATTTCAGAAAGAAATTCCACTTGAAATGGAGAAAGTGAACGTTTTTGTGAGGTATATATTCAGTTACTTACATGACAGCTGGTTGAAGAAAGAAGCCAAGCACTTACAAGAATTATTTTAAACAGGCAAAAATGCTCAACAAACCATTCAGCTTTTTTTTTTTTTTTAATGGGACTCACACAGAAAGAGCAAATAATTAATTGAGGCCAAAATACATGTCATACTGAGCGTGCATTAGCTGGAAGGTTTGGAAATAATTAGGAGCAAAACTGTTAATACTTCATTTAAATCGCTGCTGCCTATCTGTCCAGTATGGAAGCCCAATCTGTTGTATTCAATCAGCTTTCAGCTGCTACTTGCCAGCAGCCTAATTCCCCAGTCTTGTCTCTGTGCTGTGCTTGTGCATTCCACTACCTGCTAAGTTAAACCCCGCTGTCCTGTTTCTGCATGGAGATTTCTACTGCTATTCAAACTATCCACCCTGGTTCAGAATATAGCCCCCAGACCTGTGGGCCGTGCTGGGTATCCATACAAACATGCCTGGTTTCAGTGGAGCACCACATGGGTGAAAAGGGGGGTCAACAGCTGTGTAGTTTAGCTCACAGGATTAGGACTCTGTTCATTCATACCATTCTCTGTGCGTTTATGCAGTTTTGACAAAGCTGTTGATCTGCAATATTTCCACCTTAGGTACTGGTGTTGTTTTTTTAGTGATGCAATTAACAACGCAGAGTAAATTGATCATCCAAACTGCCATTAACCACGGTCACATTTCAGGTGATACCATATCTCAGTTTTCTTAAATGTCTTTGCATTCGTGTTTTGGGTTCCATATATTGGTTAATCATTTATATTGCAAGAAGATTAAAAAAAAATCAATAATTGGACTTCTTACATACTTAGCTTGTGTTATGTTCTGCACAAGTTGTGAATGAACACTGCAGGGAAGTCTCTGCTCGGGTCTGAGAGGTGTAAAGCTACATGGGCAGTGTTAGAAATAAATACATTGCGATGAAAGGTGTTTCAGGTTGAGAGACATTCTAAGCCTCAAACCTGCACCACCAGTTCTTTGCTGAGAAACCTGTATTAAAATGGCAAAGTTCATTGCACAGGCATTTGGAAGGAACTAAAGAGAAATTCGTTGACCTTTGCAGATTAAGTAGTGCATATTGTCATAAGGAAGTGATATTTGAGTAACAAACAGCAAATGTACATAATTATCTTTCATTAACCTCTCAATGGAGGCAATCAGGATTTCCTCATCCCAACATGTTTAGCGTTCTTGGCATCCTGAATATATGTTTTCTGTGGACACATTAGCTCTCGAAGCATGTCAGAGGATGCTTGGTGCATTGCCTGCTTTTTTGTGTGTGTGTGTGAAAGAGTACACAGCAGGAAAGAAGGAAGAAGGCTAAGGAATGGGTGTGCAGATGGAATACTGTGCTCTGTGCTCTGCTCTCAGATTTACAGAAGTCTCAGTGCCTGACTCTGAGTGCCTAAGTTTTCACTGAATTAAACAGGACTGAAGTGTTTGCGAAATACACAGAGAAACTTACTTCTACTTAAAAGACTTTGAGATAATGAACAGTAACAGAGCAACAAAGAGCAGTTTCGCTGCTTTGGCAAAACATTTATTTTACAGAAAGAGGACATGAATGAAAATGAAACGTGTATCATTCAAAATTTGAATGCAATAAAAGTTAAATATGTTCTTTTTTCTTTCCTTTTCTTTCCTTTCCTTCCTGAATTTATTAACTCAAATGATTTTTTGAAAATTTATGGGGAAAAAAAGATAGGAAACATATTTTTTTTCCCCTTTCTTCTGGAGAATGAGATGATCTGTTCAAGTGCAAATGAATAGGTCACATTCTTATATGATTTGCAAGAAGATGAATTAATGGGTCTCCTTCTCCAGTTTTCTTCCACATTTCAAATTCTACATGAAGATTATTTATAGATTTATTGTGTTGGTCTTTCTTTATGTGGCTTGTTGCACTCTGAAATAAATTGACCATGCTCTTGCTAAATTGGTGCTTAAAAGCTATTTATTTTACTTAGAAATTCTTGGTAAAGTATTGCACATTTTAAAAAAATTAAATTAGTGAAATAGAGAAAAAAAAATCTGTTCATCAGTCTGAATGTTTGAGCTCATAATTGAGTGGCAGATGAAGAGGAAAAAAGAATTGGAGCAATCCAGAGCCCCTGGTCAAGCGAATCTTTCTACCTCAGGACATTGAGATAATTTATCTGTGTGGCTTGGAAAAAATGCTAGATAAGACTGAAATTTAGAGAGGCTGAGCATGCCCAGGCTCAGCCTTTGAATTATCAAGGAACAAATAAATCCAGCAACTGATATCTGAATATGTTAATGCTGTAGATTCTAGCATGGTAACAGGAAACTGTATTTATGAGGCAAAAATATATTGGAGATTAATTCAGTTCTATTTATAATATATACATTTTACATATACAAAATCTTTGCCAAAATATGAATAATTTGCAAGCACACTGAAGTTAGAAAATGCCAGAATAAAGGTTGCCTTTCCATGTATATGCCCTAAAATAATCTTTAATTACGTGATTCCTGGCTTCTTTTTCTAACCCTGAAATTTTCTAATTTCAGTGCGTGCTTGATTTTGCGGTCTTAATACTTTCTCTTTTAAATAAAGACTTACGGGGTGTATTTCTCCTGGTTTTCAAAATAGCATTTAAAAATTATGCTATTTCATCCTACTAACATCCAGATGGGTCATTATCTGATTGTAACCTTTATCTATCATCCTAGAAGACTCCTGAGTGTATTGCTGATGTTGGTGTGATGTTGAAGTCTGAGCAATGATGCCATATATCTTCTGTCACGTGGCCTAAAGCTATAGGTGTCAGAGGAGAGCACTGTAAGGTAAGGGAGCACCCAAGCAGAGTTTTGAATAAGTTACTTATTACTGGTCTCTCATCCTTTTCTATTCATGAATGCTCACTGTTGTGCAACCATTAACAACCGTGCTTAGACAGCAGTCACGTAAACTTCATCGACCTGATTCTGCACTGCCTTGTACCATATGCATGGTCATTCCTACTCAGCCAAAATGAATGTAAAACGTTGATTTCTGATTTGCTAACATTTTAAAACCACTTTGCACTTAGTTTATGCAGCTGTGAATGGTTGCACATAATGCTACAACATGCAAATCCAGGGCCCATATGCCAAAGAGGGTTATACTTTAAGCTGATTTTTTACATGGTTGTAAGAGTACAGAGTAGTCACACTGACAAGCACCAGCACCAGCGTGCTAGATCATTCCTTGCCTGCTTCTTTTTGCCATGGATTGAAGAGTTTTCATCAATAGTGGCAGCATGCCAAGCCTCATAAAAATTGGTCATTTCCTAAAATCTATTTCCATATTTAGGCATTTAGTCTTTTGTATTGATAACTGAGAGGGTAATATTTCAAA
Organism: Scolopax mira; assembly: GCA_004320125.1. Lineage (NCBI taxonomy): Eukaryota > Metazoa > Chordata > Aves > Charadriiformes > Scolopacidae > Scolopax > Scolopax mira. Next base: position 184,222 of record BJBW01006628.1, read on the forward strand.
TCTCTCTCTGTGCACAACTGAAATGCTCCAAAACTCCAGACAGTGGTTCTGCTGCACTGAAAAGGCTGTGCAGTCCCAAATTCTAAATTGTCATGGAAGAGGAGCTTTCAGGACTCAGGAACCTGACTCTGATGAGATAGCTTAGAGGTAGAGAAAGATCCTACCTGGGAAGATTCAGACAGGGTGTGAAAGGGTTAAACACTCACTGTAAATTACTTTTAGTTGATAAATTTAAGCCAGGACTACACACCTGGTAGTGAAACTGCAAAATGAAAGTTCTCTGTAAGATCTGGAAACAGCAACAGGCTGGCTTCCATAAATAACACTAGAAGTTAAACAGTGATTTCACAAGGTCCAGGACACAGTATAAATAAGAAAGCAGAAAAATCCAGGAAATCCTTACCTAACAAATGTTTTGCTTTAAACATTATATGCTTTTCTTGATCTCTAAGAATCATCTTCACAGTAGACACTAAACTGAGGCAAGTAAAAACATTTTTTTTCTCTGACTTAAGCAAGGTATTTTGACATGCTAAAAGTATAGTTTGTTCTCAAGCTTTTCAGAATTAATCCTACAAGCTCATAGACCTGGCAAAAGGTAAGAAATCAGTGAAATACTCTATTAAGAAGAGACCAAGCTTGTTTCAAAAAGTCTAAAATACCTCATGCTGACACTAAGAGTTACAGCATTTGGCAACTGCAGGAGATTGGATTAATGCAACATTTTGAATTGAACAATCCCACAGGATGTTCTAGGCACGTTGGGCCAAATTTAGCCAGGGGGTAACTATCGATTTTACTGGAGGAATTTGGTCCTTTTGTTGTGGACAAAATGCAATGATCAGGTTTAAATTGAGCAGCAGTACAAAAGTTGTGACTTCTGTTTTAAAGAAATAATTTTAAAAGTCACCCAGTTATTTCAGGTAAACACAGGTAAGCACACTTCAGATAATTCATTCTGCTGTTTTCATCTTTGGTCTCTAGAGCAAACTGGGCTGCTGAGCAGTGAAGAGGAGGAAAAATGGGAGAAATTTTGAGAAAGTTTTTCCACTCCTAGTGTACACTGATATTTGCTGTTTCTATGCCCTGATTATCCTCAGTCCACCCCACTCTAGATTCAGGACCTGTTTAGGTCACAAGTGTTCCCGTTCTGTCTAAAGCATCATCTCTGTCTGGTATTTATTACATAGTCCAGTGGACTGAACGACCTGTGAGCGGGCCAAATGCCAGAGGAAAACATGCACGGGCTGGAGGCAGCCAAAAAACTACAGGACAGTCATTGAGAAGCTGTGAGGGGTTTTGTCCTGTTTTGCTTTGTTTATGTTTTTTTGTATCTATGTGGTTTTTGAAAACCACAATCTGTAGTCTGGAAAATGCATATTTTGGCTTTGGACAGGTTTCTATATTCTGTTCAGCCCACTCACTAGTAGGTTAACTTTTGTCATATGATTTGCTTTTTCTCTTACTGTCTCCATGGGAAAAAAAAGTGTTGGAAGTGTAGTCCTTGCGTGGTGTTTATTATTTCAATGTTTGCATTACATGCAAATGAGGAACTGCATCTTGCTTTGGAGGAAGAGGTGGCCATCAGTTCCCCAGTAAGTTCAGGAAATCTGGTGCTTCTATAGGGCTCGTGTAAAAAGTGTGGCAGTGGTTAACTGTTCTGTATCAAAGGGAAGGATTTTCCTTATCCCATCTTGGAGCAGTAGGGAGGTATTTCGGCAGCCATTACAATAATTTCTGTATCTCGGGAGGCTCAGAGTTGCTGTAGCAACCTTTTGCTAGATAGGAATTTGGCTGGTGAAGCCCCATAGGAATCTGCTCCCACTCTTGACTAACCTCTCACATCACCGGTCTCAACTGCCAGGGAGAAACCCCAGCCGTGAATCAGGCAGGGTGAGGGACTTCTTTCCACAGGTTCCTCACAAAACCTTCCCCTCATTACTGGGATCAGATGCTTTTTGGCAGTTTTCCCCAGACGCAGAGCTTTGTTATGTGTTCACAGTTCTTTGCCCGAACCCAAATTGTAAAAATGGTCATAGTAAAGTTTGTGCATACAAACAAGCCCCTGTTCATGCACTTGCAGATACAGAAACCAAACATGCAAAAGCAGGGAGTGCAGTTTTAGAGACCAGTGTGGGAAGGTTGACTGGGAGGAAGCAGTAGTTCTGGTGACACAAAAGAAGTATTATAAAGTCACCGAGGGGATCAGGCAGATGGGAACAAGCTTGAGTAGGAAGGAACACAGACAAGGTCCCCAAAGCCTGTTACTTAGATTTGGATAAAAAATGAAGTGTGAAGTTGGTCAGAGCATGAGGGGATGCATCACTGCTAAACCAGTTCCTTCAAAAGTGTGAAGTAGTTTCTAGAGTAATGAAAGAGGTTTTTGGCCTTCCAAGCTGCTGTATGGTTAAGAATAATATTTGGAAGATCTTATTTATTTATAGATAATATTGCCCACTGGTTATAAAGACAGGTTTTTTGGACTCTTGGCTTTTATTTCTAATTCTACAGGTGATTGGCATTGTCAAACTAGAGGATCCTGTATGTAAAGCCTAGAAAACAAATAGTAATATGGTAATTTAGCCAAAACTTTGACATAAAATATAATTCGACAAACAACTTAAGATGCCCCAAATCTGGTACTTCTGCCAAAAGAAGCAGCTGTGCTCCCACCTTACACCTTGCTGCTGGTTTCCATCGCTGTGTTGTCCCTCGTTGTATGGGTTCTGGAAAGTTATCCAGGGAAGAACAAGCTGATTTTAACCAGGTAGATTCAGTGTTCAGCCCTACAAGCTATTTCACCAGTGCGGCTGACAGAGAGGTCAGAAACCCTGTGAGCTGGATGCTGAATGAGGCTGCCTGAATGTTTTTTCCCTGCATTACTTTCCAGGTTCTGTTGCATGAACTCTGGTGCCAACACGGGTGAGGGGTGACACAGCTGCACAGGGACAGGGACAGCAGGAGCAGGGAACCGACCGCAGCGCCTGAGACCCAGACTGAGATTTCAGGACGCCAGTTATAGCCTCAGTGTTTGGAAGGCTCAGAGCTTATCTGACAGCTGTCAGATAAGATTGGGTCTGCCCAGGACTGTGTGCTGCCTTCTGCTGTAACACTGCAGACTGAAGGAGGAGATGTCATAAGTACTGTTGTCCTTTTGTATATTGTTCAATGATCTTTGCTTTGGAATGTAGGGCCAGTTCCTTCCCTGGTTTCCAGTTCCTACTCCCAGGTCTGCTTCTGTAATTTACTAATAGTCTGCTTAGTCCAAAATACCAGTCACAGAGCAGGTACCAAAATCAGTGGTGGTTGGAATTAGTATGCCTGGAGAACTAGATGGCTGAGGAGCCAGCCCACACTCATTTTTGCCAACTGTATTGCAGGGCAGCTGCTTCTGGCAAGCAGACAGCTGGGGAACTTAAATTTGAAATTATCCAACAAGCATCACCAAAGGTAGCCTTGAAGCAGTACGAGGCTCCTTCTGTACCAGAGGTGTACCCCTTTAGCAAGATGGATTGTGAGTCTAACTAGGTTTCACCTGGTTGAATCCTTAGTGGTAATGCAAGATTTAACTCTTGCAGATATTATTTTAAGTTGCTAAAGACAACAAACTGTGAACAAATACAGTTAAACAAGTTTTGAGGTAAAGCAGGGTGAATTCCAGATGAAGACAATCTCTGTGTTGATTTTTTATATACCAAATACCTTACAGTCTGAAGCACTTTTTAATTATGCAAGGAAGAAAATAATCTACAGCGACAGGTTTCTTAGGCTGAGAGAGACATTAGGTCTCAGAGAGAAAGTGGGCCCATGTATGGTTACAAACAGCTAAATGTGTCGCTGAGTGGCAGTAAGAAAGTCGAGTGGGCTTTGGAAAGACTGATCTCAGTGCAGCAGCAAAGTAATCAAAACTGAATATGGACTGTGCCCCAGTTAGACTTATTCTAACTATTCAAAGCTGTGTGTCATTTCATGCGATTTGGGATACTGCCTGGGCTCTGTTTCGGGGGTGTGTGTGTATGTTTTTTACTGTATATTTTTAAAAAGAGCACCCAGTTCTGAGGAATCTATTCCCAGCTAAAGCACACAAGCTCTGGAAAGGTCAGAGAGAGGCATCTCTAGCTTTGGTAAATAAACAAATCTCTTCTCTGTGGCTGGGATGTTGTATTAATAGCAGTAGATTTGGTTTCGCATTGTGGAGCTCCTCCTGTTTCATTGCTATTGAAGATAAGAGAACACAAAATGTTCTGTCACCCTCCCCATGAGAAACCAAGCCAACAGGCAGAGACTATTATGTTTAAAGATATTACTGAAGCAAAGACTTGGAGAATGCAAACACTCAGGTTTATATTCAGTAACTACTGAATACCATAGCTGGCACACCAGTAACTCCACATTATTTAATGTCTTATGTGAAAGAGTTTGCAAGAGAAAATCACTACAGTAGAAATAACTTTAAAAGGTTGAGCCTTAAACAGACAGAAGTTGATTATTTCCTTTTGCATTTTCCATTGCAGCAAAAAGTAACAGGTCTTTTTTGCTTCTTAACCTATTCACCAGTCTGCCATAATCTGATTTACTTTGGTTTGCAACCTGGAGTTATTCAGGCCTTCATTACAGGGCACTAGGATCAGAGAAGTTTCTCCAAAGAGCTTCTGCAAAAAAAAGATTTCTTATGAAATTGTAAAGCTCTCTAAGTTGGCAGAAAGCATCTGTAAAGTAAATTAACCAATTACCCTAGAGCTGCTCTACACAAGTTAGTTGGGAGTAATTAATTCTAAAATTCCATATGTGAAATATTTTACTTTGGACTATGAGTGGAAGGCAGATTTAGCCTATGTTAGCTCATGGATAAGAAGCGTGAGGGGAAGAAATGAAGGATTTATCCTTAACTAGTTAACATATATGACACCTACAATTACTTTTACAATACTAGGCAACTATTGCATTAGCTAATACACGCTTAAGACATACCTCTTGTCCTTAGTGGCACCTTCTCTGCAGATTGGGCATCAGTCCAAAAAGGAGACAGTCTTCTTTTCTGCAAATAAGCATCTTCTGTTGGAGAGCAGATTGCTAGATATAAGTAAAAATAAACACGAACCAAATCAGATAATTCTTCTCTGAACAGTTGTTTTCCTTGCCCTTGAAATGTCATCAGGTACAGATTTATCTTTTTCCTTGATGCTCAGGTAGAGAATGTTCAGAGGGGAACATTCTCTACCTGAGTTCTTCCTGCATATAGAAAGCATTTTGTAAAAGTACACCTCTACATAGGATACATAAACAAACCAAATGACTCAACAGAAAAAAAAGAGTTACGTGCAGTGAGAGCTTTTCCTGTAGGGATATTTTTACTGCAAGAAAATAAAAATATTGGCAGAAGACAAAGACACTGAAATCACCAAAATTGTTCTCTCCCCAGTGCAAGTCTGACCAGTCTGGAATTTAATTTTTGGATGCAGTGCCTGTTCTGGCCCTAAAGTATCAGTCCACCTTTGTGTCCATTGTGAGAAAAAGAGAATCTGAGCTAAAGTTAAGATGCTGCTTGTTTGTAAGTGTTTGTGAGTGAATGTCACTTCCCATCTGCTCTACTCATTGTGTTTTACCAAAAAAAAGATTAATTATTTCATCTGGATCAGTGCAGATGCAAGGTCCTCTAAAAAAAATCATAAGAAATTCCGGGCAGAGACAATGGACTTATTTGACAGCTACTAATGACTCTTTAAGATGATTATAAATGTTCAGAGAAAGTAACAGTCTTTGTAGTTAGGAATGAAAAAAGAAAGGCAATTGTTCCATATTGCATCTTCCTTACCAAATTTAATTCTGCCATCACAGGAATTTTGGCTGAGTTAAATGTGAGAAAAGATTTCACTTTTGAGCATGAAATTTCTTTTAACTGCGATTTCTGATACAACATATGCCATAGAAATGAAGAAGAAAACCCTGCAGTTAGTGTGAGGGTCTTCTGATTTTTCTGCAGGATCCTACGTGCCTCAGTATGTTGGTGCTTGAAAGGATTTAATACAGGTGGTTTTAGAAAGAAATGAGTTTTATTTGTACCTGATACTAACAAGGTTTTATTTTTCAAACAGATTTAATAGTCATCAGAGCTGTGCTGTGCATAAGATAGTCTAAATAAAATCAAATTTTTTACATGTAGCAATTTAATTGCATCATAAGCTACTAAAATCAAATTATTTATTTTTACTTTAAGAGATATAATTTTGAAATTTCAAAGCCATATGTAACCCACTACATTTATGTACTGACCACTGGAAAAGTAGTGCTAGAAATAAACTGTACTGATTTGAGTTACTCCAATACTATCGTGTTCTTAAAAGGCAACAGATATTAAATACCCCATACATGAGAGTAATACGGAAACCCATTCTTTTGTAACTTCAGTATTGATCCAGTTTTTTTGTCTTTCCAAAAAAGAAATTGTATAAAGTCTTTGAAGTGTCTTTGAAGCTGAACTCTTGTGTAGTGATTCTGGCAGATTGAACCTAATATTAAGAACTTACATCTATTTGAGCAGCACCTGAATTTTCCTGGAAGGTATAATAAAAGGCAGCAAGCAGACCCCCAATTATATAAGCAGTAATATAATTGCTGTTCTGCTTGACAAGGTCATAATCTGATTTCTGGTTATATATTAACAGCAACAAATTAAGATACTTCCAAGAAGATGGATACCCAACAGTATTATTTTAGTATTCCACGTGTCTTTTAAAGATTTTTCTTTTTTTTTTTTTCAAGAATGAAGTCTGTTCTCTGAGTTGCAGCTGGAGAATGAGGGCAGCTCAGGCCACCCCAAATCTCAGGAGATCAATAGCGTTAGCAGCTGATGATCTAATTATGGATTATTTGGGTCAGACTCTTTTCTCCTAGCGAGGTGTGACTTGATTGACTCAAAAGAGGTTACTTCATTCAGTTCATTGGGGTTAGAGCAGGAGTGAATCATTCCTCTAATAATTGCCATCCTGTTAATCATAAGGAGAGCCTAACATTTCCTATAAGCAGACATTTTAGTCTTATGAGATATTTTTATGCATATCTTAATGATATTGCATGAATTCCTGACAGTTATCTATGTCATTATTACATTTGTATTAGTTATGTATATTTGTAGTAAAGCTCGGGATGAAAGCATTTACTCAGAAAAACACTGTTACACATGTTTCCTTTGCAATTTATCTCTCTTAATTTTGCAAAGGCAAATATCTGCAACAGGCTGTCATAGCATGTAGTCATTCATTCACCTTAACCTGGCCTTACCAAGACACATTATGATGTGGGGTTTATTACATATATTGAAAATTCATTGCTTGAGAGACTGATAAATATTGTCTACTTTAATTATGTAATAACCCATAACTGAATTCCAGTATTTTGGAATTTTCCACAGTTCCTTGCATAAGCTTTTTTATAATCTCCCTTTTGTTCTGTTTTACCTCTTATTAACCACACAGAACATGTACAATGTGGCATGTACATGTCGCAACACATACAATGGAGCACTCAATAAAATTGATTAAGTCCTGCCTTACAAAGAGCAACATAAATAATGGGGTGCACTAATTAGGGCAGTCTATTTTCTTGTTGTTTTTTCCAAAATCCTGCTCAGGAGATCAGGAGGGATCTGTCTCAGGAAAGAGATTCAGGCTGATGTATACTATTATTTAGGCAAACGGATTTCCAGAACTTTATGTTCTAGTTTAACAGATGCCTACGTTCTGTGAGGGCAGGACAATGAGTTTATGGACAGAAAATCAAAAGCCCAGGTGCTCATTCTGCATCTTTGTATGTAATTTTTGGAGAATCAGACAAAGGAGAGGAGCATGACACCTCTGACAAAGCTAATCAGAAGTTATGAGTATTAATTTCCTGCCTTCCACCACTGATCGCCTGGCAAAGCATTTCTTAAATGATAAGATGTTTCTGTCTTGGTTTTTGTTGTTTAACTCTGTGATGACTCAACACCTCAACATCCCATTAGGGGAATAGGTTTTGATGAAGAGGAGATTTCACCTTTGCTTATAAGCTTTTTAATAAAACAGTTGTTTTTCTTCTAATTTGTCTTCAGACTGTCTTGAGCCGATCGCTGATGCACATGGAGGACAATAGGAGCTGCAGACATAGGTGCGGGTCTCTAAGACATGTTCTTCGATGGCGAAGGCAGTGTAGGAAGCTCCAGAGCCTTGTTCCCTGTGTCTCTGCCCACTCACTCCCACCTCCCAGCTCCTCGCCTGCTGCTCTCCACCCCTTTGGTTCTGCTTTTACAATTATTTGTGGCTATAAACCGAATAGGATTAAAGAATACCGATTCGGCTATAAACCGAACCGATTAAAGAATAATCATCTTTCACCAAGAGGCTGCGGTGAGCCTGACCGTGCAGCCCCACAAGGAGTTGTGCCAGCACAACTGAAAAAACATCCTCACAATAACTGCAAGCTGGTTTAGATGATGGTTCCCCGGAGCAGGGCTGTCTCACCTCTTCTCTCAGGCTACCACTTGGTTTTCTGTAACTATTTGGTACATCTATCACTCTATGCTAGTGTAATTCATCAATGACTGTACTAAAGTAGCATATTTTAAGTCATCTGGGACAGGATTCTTTTGAATGCAAAGCTACTGTCTTTCATAGGCTTTCCAGTCTGGGTTTTCTTTACAGCTGTTTCGCTCCGCAGGCGCTCTACGTGGGAGTGAGTGTGCTCTGCCCGTGACCGAGCTGCTGTCATGTTCTTTATGTAGCCCACTCATCTCAGTGTAGACCCTTCTAGCTTGTTGACAGCACTTAAAATAATAACTTATTTTTAAAAACTTCTGCAAACAGTGTGAGCCTGCATACAGTGTGTTCTAGTATCTTAAGCCGCATTTGTGGACTTGTGTGGCTACGGTGTGTGGCTGCAAACAAGCCTTGAAAAAGGGGTTTCAGATGGGTCAGTTCTCCAAAAACCTTAACACGTCATCAGTCACACAAGCAGTTTGCTGATAAAGCATGTGTGATGGTCACAACTGGGCTACATATATGATTAGGGGCCTGGGGCATCTCTTTTATGAGGAAAAGCTGAGGGACTTGGGTCTTTTTAGTCTGGAGAAGACTGAGGGGTAACAAGAGGTAACAGGCACAAACTTGAACATAAGAAGTTCCACCTAAACATGAGGAGGAACTTCTTTACTCAGAAGGTGGCAGAACCCAGGAATAGGCTGCCCA